>JAAXYW010000975.1:0-26652 GCA_036851895.1 Orthonychiurus folsomi
ACTTTCTAATTCCAGGGAGCATGACGACCGACCTCCCCCCAATTTGACTCTCCATTAGAGCAAAAATGTGACATTTCGTGGGATGAATTATATTCTTCCGTCGAAATGCTAACGCTATACTGTAATTATAATTTATCTTCCATTTTCCTCGGCGCCTTGTTCGTTGCGAGCGAAAAGAGTACTTATTCCGCGCCATACAAAGTAATAATGTTTCGTCGCAGTAAGACTGACTGAGACGCGAAAAGTCACACGGATTTAATTGCATCGTATGCAGAATTTAAAAGGCCAATCCCAGCCATCCATGGCAATGGTACTCAAAGCCCAGAAATAAAACTTGTGAGTAGACTTTTAAGTGGTGTGTGAGTTAAGTCGTAGGGAAAACTCAATTTAAGAAGTGAAAGTTTGGAGCTTTTTATAGCTACCCCGTCCTTAAATGCAATCCGCCACTCCCACTCTTCTTAAAATTGAAGAATTTTACGGCTTTTTGTCTTTTATGTGTCGAGTCGGATGTATGTGTTTAGTGCCTCAAACACAGAATTAATTAAAATAAATTCAAAAATAGAACGCCCAGTAGACTAGACACGAATATGTGCATATAGCAATATTTAGTCATATTTGTGTTAAAAATACAGTATAAAAATTCTAATGAAATATTAAAACTAAAACCTGTCCTGGTCCTGGACTATGTTGACTCCGCCCCCAATCCAAAGAAAGGGGGGAAACAGAACAGATCAGGCTAGTGTCGGACTTGATCTTCCCTCATCATTCATCACCGTCAATTTGTGGGGGTTTGGGATCTGATTAAGAAGAGGCACTCCCGTGTGAATGGAATTGGTTAATTCAATGGATAGTTTTTTTTCGAAACAAATTCCCACCAGAGCCCCAAGACTCTGATTGATTCCTTCATTCCAATCCCTGCACAGCACACCTTCCTATGTAGTGTAACCCTGTACGCTACATGTCTTGTTGCCATGTAATGGACTGAATTCGAATTGTAATGCAATCACATTTCCTATATTACAAACTACACTATATACGGGCAAACGAACCAATGAAACGCAGCGGCGGCAGCGGCGTCGTCCAGTGGCCGATCCACGTCTTGCTTATGCCGATGCCTCCACGATGGAAGGAAGGAACTCATCAAAAATGGATGAACTTTCTCCGTCTTGAGAAACTGAAGGAAATTCGGAATTCGGGGAAGTCTTGTTAAAATGACAAGAAGACGAATCGCATTTGACACCATCTCACACCTAGTGGGAATTCTTCACTTTCTGTCTCCTCCCCCTCCCCATTGGCCGCAGGAGGGAAACGTCGTGAGCAATTTGGATCATGGGTGGGGGGAAGCGGAGTTGCATCCTGCAATATGCATCCATGCATACAAGGAAAACCATGATTTGATTGATCGAACGGCTGCATCAATTCCAAACATTGTTTAATGGGACGTGAAACAAATTTGTAATAAATTAATTGAAATTTTCTCCTAGGTTTAACTAAAATTTAAAGATTTTTGTAAGTAAAACCTGATCAACAATTTATTTAGTCGTTTGAGAAATAAAGATTTTGTGAAAAAAACCTGACAAGAAACGCAGCCGCTGATAGTATTATTGCTATTTGACATTTTTGCTCTGATTTATATAAAGAGCTGAACCTAAAAAGTTAAAAAATGTACTAACGTTCAATATTGAAATTAGCCTTCATAGAGAAACGCCTAACAAGTACCATAAGCACCAATACGGATTGAACACACTATAAAAAATAGGCGAAACGTAATCAAATCACGACGAAAACCACCAATTCCTCTCAAAATCCTATCAATTATTAAAGCATCCTTGTTCAATCCTGACTGACTCCGAAATGAGGAAGTGTTAATAAATGAGAAAATCTATTGAAGGAGTCAGTTAAGGTTGGAGCAGCGGAAAAGTAAAAAAAAAAAGCGGAGTTCGTACGATGACATTGATGATGATGAGATGAGACACCGGGCCAACTAAGACAATGACAAGACACTAACTCCGGGAAAGGATGCGGGTGTGTGTGTGTATGATGGATGATGGCCTATCATTGGCACTTCATGGAGAAAAATTGCTTTGAGGAGAGAATCGGAATCAGTGTTGGGAAGATAAATGATCTTTCACTCAATTATTCATTACACAGCCAATAGGATAAGGGAATCTTCCTTTTCTTGGAAGCGCGCTTGTGCTGTTGTCCACCACAAACGCGAAATTTACTGGTAGTCTTCAAGTGAAAATAAAGTATGCTCCGAGTTGGTAATTCATAGAATCCAATGCAATGCAATGGTTGATTTAGCGGCGTCATAAGTCATTATTAAGTGGGACAACCACTTTCGCTGATTCATTTCTGCTAGTGATGAAGAAATTTCTAGGAATACGACGAATTCAATTTAATATTTCCTGAAATCGAGTAATCTTCGCTTCGCTTGTACTTTATGACAAATCCAAGATGCCTTGCATAACATTCCCTGAATTCACAGAACTGGTTTCTAAAAACCCATATTAACAACATTTGTGTGATTTCCATTACAAGAAAGCCACTTTCTGTACTTTTTAAAATATTTATTGTATAATTCCTAAATCCTACCAAACCATATATTCCAAACGCATTGAAAATGTCTTGAGAAAGTGACAATTGGAATTGCAATAACCATATTTCAGTCCGACAACTCTGACTGTGATTTCTCGGAGTGCTTTCACGCGTCACGCGGGTTTGAAATGGAAAAGGGGATTTCCTCGCAGAGCACAGCATATGCATCCGTGTGTGTATCACATTGTTGTTGAACATCCGTCACTTGCTTCGGCGGCAGTGTGTAAAGGATTACTCACAAATTGGGTGAATTGAAAGGCGGGTAAGGGTATACATAGAAGTGGGGAAGACAGGAAGGAGATGAAACGGAGGAGCCGGGTAGCTGTAAAATGCCGGGAGTCGAGGGAAGGTAGCGAGAGGAGCAATACTGCCAACTTCACTGAGCCGTGTAATTGGATGGCTTGCAGAAAAGGGAGTTTGATCAAATCCGACATGCTAACGATAACGAAGGCGGTGGTGGGGGCCAGCTTTGTTGGGGGAAGAAACAGCAGACAATTCCCGGGTAAATGTGCTTTTCAAGAATGAAATAACCCGGGATTTCATGCAAGGCACAAACTGTAATACTGCTGAGGGTCGGACTAGTAGTACTGGAAACTGGATTCGCATTTCAAACCTTCTTACACTCAATTTTCTTCGTCAGCAGTGTGGATTGGATTTTGGGAGCCCCCTCCTTCCTCCCTCCCAATCTCCGTACACTCATAACTCTTGGACAACTCGTAAATTGGAAAATTTCCATTCTGACAACTTTGAGCCTCTCACCATGTACGGTAATCAATAAACGAATCAGCGGCAAAGGAATTTATGTCCTAGCAGGTCTAGCGGTGGCTCCCATAAATTCAAACTTGGGATTCTTGGAAAGTTGAATCTCGTGCACTAAAAGCTCCCTTTGTCTCAACATACCCCAACCCAGCGCCTCAGCGCCATGCCATTCAGAAAATCGCTCTTCCTCTTTATGATTCTTTTTACAATTTGATTTTTTTAGTAAAAAATTAAACGGATTTAAATCTGAATTCCAATCATATAGGGTAAAAGTTTAGGTTATAATTAATTTTTCTATTCAAAAATTAAATCCTCACGTCATTTCTAAGAATGTGGTTGGTTCTCTATTCGCTTACAGCGTGGAGGAGCGGGAAAAAGGAATAATCTTGGTAATGGGAAATATCGACTGATCGTGGTCCTCTGAAGTATGGCGGAGAACTTTCTTCCTCGCCTCGGAGCCAAAAAGTTCGGTGTAAATCTGCAAAACGATGCGGGGAAGGAGGAAATTGAAAGGAAAGCCAAAGAGAAATGAGATTCGTCCTTTCCCTCTCATCCCATGTAGTCATCGGCCAACTTTCTACCTTCTCTTGGGTCACTCGACCATGCCCTCTCGCCTTTTCCCTTCCTCTATTTCTCCTACTGGTGTAATACCCCCATCTTACATCTACTACTCCTTGATATGTTTTACAGGATTTATATATTTGTTTTTAAATTAAGTTTTTCAAAATTTTAGAATCTCAGAACAGAAGTTTTCAAATTTAAAAGCTCTTTTCCTCACGAATTCTCTGACTTAATTCTTGGTACATAACTTTTTTCATTAAATTTCTTGAGGGTGGTGTACTGAGGAAACCAGGGACTGGAAAAAAAGGCGGGTAATGATATTCTTTCGGATTGGATTGGACCCGCGCACGACGGGTTCCATTGACATCTCCAGGGCTTCACTTGTATGGAAATGAGTGTCATTCTATTTCCCGTTCCTCTGATAATATGCCAACGTAATGAATGTTGCCCTAATGTATCAGATGGCTCTTTGTCTCTAATGAACGTTCCTTGGGAAAAAAAAATATCCCATCTCCAGCCCCCCAACTCCTTCGAGGGGAAAGGGAAAACTTGATGAGAAAATAAATTTCCCATATGTGTCGCTAAGTTTGTGCTTCCAAGCTCCGCTCCACTGTATAATTTTAACATTTTTTCCACACTTTCTTTTGGTAAAAACCATTTGGTTCTTTCCATTTTTAAGGATTATGGCTCAAGCACTTCTTTGGAGGGTTCAAATTTTAAGGCCGGGAGGAAAGGGCGGCGGGCGCGGAAGCACTTCACTTTAATGACTTTCTCTTTACGGCGTCTCCCAAAAGGGTGGTGTGGCGCGAAATGTAATTCTTGCAAATTGTCGGGCGTTTTTCCGGCGAGGATACTACGTCGTATAACCGTACAACTGCCACTGCGTGCGACAATTTTGTCAGCCCAGGATCCGTCAAAATAGGGAAGGGTCCGTTGCGGTGCTCTTGAATGCATTCGTTTTTGTAGCAATCCGCTCCATGGTGCATAGTGACGTTAAATGCTATAATTTAGTACCGTATGTTGAGCCGTAATTCCAATTGTTGGTTGAGTTTGATAAAAAATAGTATTTTTTATATAGTTTAATGTGAAATGCAACCTTCATAATTTGTTTTTAACATTTTGGCATCCAAAATCTGACGGAAAATGGAAAGAATCTGTTTGTTACACATGAGCAATAATTAAAAAAGTGATTATATGTAGATTTTTCGAAAATACTTGTCAGTAATTCTGTGTATTGTCAGAGATTTCAGCTCCATACCAACTACTACGTTAAAACAGACAAAGTTATGCGTATGCCACACAACACCTGCACAGCAAGCGGTCAACAGGTCAAGCTTTTCTAACATACAGGAAGCCGTCTCCAATCCTGAATTTGTCCAAACTTAAACCCGTAAATTGTAAAGAAGGAAGAAAAAGTTTGAAGAAAATGAGCGGGAGGGAGGCAGGAGCCGTCGTGAAAATGTTTCTGTCTGACGGACCACCCCGAATTATTTGAACTTTTATGCATAGCATGTGCCATTGTTTAGAATCATTTTTCATGGACATGGTGTGTCACTCTCACTCCCTGTGCCGTGCCGTCGTGGCTACAAAACCCATCCTTCTTAAAAGGAGGTTGGGATGGGATAATGGGATGCCATTCGAGAGATAATAGAACTGATTTGAATGACCAACAACTCCTCTCACTTCTTAACATCCTATCAACATTAAGTCACTCATTCAACCTACCAAAAAAGGAGTAGATCTGCTCCTGAATTCTTGAACAATCTGCTCCCTGCATCAACCATGCTAATTTTGCTAATGTACATATCGTCTAGCAGGCATGCAAATTACATCTTGGCTAAAATTAGGAATTCCTCACTAAATTACTCTACTTGTAGTACACACAAGTTGTTAATATTCTTGAATTACTTTAATTTATGAAATTTATGAAAATTCGGTTGAGGAGTTTACGTATCGTTATTCTCGAAATGGCGCCTTCATCAAAAGACCGCTGTTATTATCCCCGTGCATGGTTTTAAATTTCAACGACGAAGGATAAAAATTCCACTTTGGTTTTACTACACAACAAATTTCCATCATAGAGCGCCTGATTAATTTTTTTCCAAAGTTTTTCATAAAAAAAACTGAATAAGAAAAGAAATTGCAATGGCATGAAGTTTGTGTATGCCATGAAGTTTGTGTTATGACATGGCGAGGATTGTAAGAACAAAAGTGTTTTGAAAGGAAGTTCAACTCCAGGCATAAAAAGTCCAAGTTCTTGTTTAATGTTCAATAAAAAAATTCCCAGTACCCTAATCGAATTTTCATTTTTAAAGGGACAGAGTGTCGCCGTCGCGCGTCGTCGCCTTCCAAACAAAAACTTTTCTTTCCTCCTGCTGTACATATCCCACATTTTTTCTTCAATATTGAATAAAGTCTTTGCGACAGGAGCACCGGGCGGGACTTTCAAAATTGTTAGCGGCGGCAGTTGGTTGACTAATATTTGAGAAGGCTGGGACCCAAAAAAACCATCGTGTTTGTTATTAAATTGAAAGATATGCTCTCAATTCAGCGAGCGAGCGAGGAAGATATTGCATTTTTTGGAGTGGAAGCCCCGTTTTCCCATTTCCATCCTCATTTTTTATGTGCATTATTACATTAATATTGAAGGAAGGCGGTGGCTTTTGACGCGGTTTGTGAGGATATAATCTTCAAACTTCGACAGCCAAAGTGCTCGCTCGTGGTTAACCTCAAATTACGAATGGGTGGATTTTCCTCACCGCCGCCACCGCACCAGTAGTGCAGAGTTGTTGTCGGTATCTTTTGTTGGAGAAAAGTTTTGTTTGGATATTAATTTCAAACCCATTTACCATATCACTCTCAAGAGCCACTGAAATTGACTGCTTTTCAAAATTTAAGTGACATTCTGAATTCATATTTTCTAAAATCGTGGTCAGGAAATGTAATGCATTGAAGACATGATTTAGCTGTTGATTTTGGAACACGCAGTTGCATGAAATATTGGAATTTACTGCATGCAAAAGATATGTACTTGCGCCTACGCGCGTACAGCATGGGCATAAAAACAAGCCAAAACAATTCTGTTTACTGTTAAATTGAGGTCATTTAAAGAAAAACAATTAAATGAGGTTATGGTTTCCTATTTTAAACAAGGTAAAAAGTATTCCTAGTGGACAGTAATTACTAATTGAACTAGCTTCCCTACATGTTCATAATTAAAAACCACCAGCTAATATTTAAAAAAAACCTTTATAATCTTATTTATTGTATCGGATTGCACTGGTGGTGAGTTGTTTGTTACATACAAGCTGATTAAACAGAATATTTGCATTGATTATATATATTTATTGTAGCAATTAGATCAGGGATGTCGGAAGCAAGAAAAATATGCGAAGTCTGTGACAAGTTAGTCCGTAACTACTACTACAGAGACCACATGCGGACCGTACATCAAATTGAACTTCCAAAGAAGGAGAGAAAGTATAGGAAATGCGAGCAATGCGGAAAAATTTTGGTTAGCGGTTCTGGTTTGAGGGTCCACGTTCGGAAGGTTCATTTGAGGGAATTCGCTGATGGTGAAAAACTGCGAAGCCTAAAAGCTTTAAACGGTGACGGCATTCTTAAGGAACATGAGCTCCAATGCAAATCCTGTGATTTTGTTACCAAAAATGCACTTTCGTTGAGCAAACATATCTCTGATGTCCATCCTCGTCCAAAATTCAAATGTGGGAAGTGTGACTATGAAAGCGTACATGAGAGCTTTTTGCAACAACATCATTTCAGATATCACACCGAGAAGAAGTTGAAATGTGACAAATGTTCTAAAGCGTACAGCTTGGAAAAAGACTTGAAATTGCATTGCCGTAGAAGTCATCCTCAGATGCTGCAGGGCAACACGCACCAATACTGTAAATGAAAGTTTACCTTGGTTTCATTTTGTGAACTAGGCATGCAGCATTACAAAAAATAATTATCTGTAGTATCTAGCAGTATCCAGCAATATTACAAGTTTTAGACAGCAAATTGTGTGGCGGGGAGGTTTAGCGTACAATTCCAGTCTATTGATGTGACTAAACATTTATTAGATTAGTGGCATTAGCATGGAAAGTATAACACAGGTCGGTTTTTTTGAAATACGGTGGTCTTCAGGGGAGTTCTAAGTGCTTATAATAAAAAACGACATATGTAATTTGTTACGTGCTTTTAAATAAAACCAATTTTTGCACAACAAAAACTAACTCTTTTAGACACTTAAGTACTTTCGAAGGTTTGTCATGCGCCTTTTGAGTGCTTTCATACTATTTTGAACATTATTTTTTTACAAATAATAATTTTGCGTTTCATTAGTCATAAAAACCACTAACATAAAAAAATTTGTGCTAATAGACAGTTTAAAGTGAGGCTGACCTGGTTCCTGTTGAGTTTCAAGAAATGTGTATTGTAAATGTCGCTATTGAGGTCATGGAGTCTACTATTGTTTTGAGAATCAAATGCGGAAGAAAAACCTACCGGTCAATGCACCTTGTCTGACTTCTTGACTTGCTTCTTCAAAATCAGTAGTGCCCTATATAGCTAGGAGCTTATTGGTATAATAACTTGGTGAGCTTTTTTCCTTTTTTGCTTTTTTTAAGCGGAAATCCTTCTAAGTGGTTAGCAAAAAATATTTATTTCTTAGCCAAATGCCTCCAAAGAAAATAGTGCAAAGCAAAATGTGTGAAATATGCAACACATTAGTCGCTAAGTGGTGTTTTCGAAAACACGTGCTGACTTTACATCAAATTGATCTTCCAAAGAACATCAAGCAGAAAAGAGCTAGAAAATGTGAAACAGTGCGGAAAAATCCTGACTAACGGCTCTGGCTTGAGGAACCATATCAGAAAGGTACACTTGAAAAAATTTACTGAAGGTGAAAGAATGAGACTGAGACAACAAGAATGCAGTATTTGCGGGAAGTTCGTGAAAGGGATCAGGTGCCTCAGGAATCACATGAAGACACATGAAGTTGACTACCGATGTAAATCCTGTGACTACGTTACCAACATTCGACCACTCCTGAAAGAACATGTCGAAGATGTGCATCCTCATACAAAATGTGAAAAATGTGACTATAAAAGTAGATATCCTAGTAATGTGCGAGCTCATACAATCAAAGTTCATGGCAAGAAGAATCTGAAGTGTAAAAAATGCCCTCGAAGTTACAGCATGCTAGCAGATTTAAGAAAGCATTGCAGTAAAAAGCATCCTCCTGAAATACCACAAATTAAAGGCTAAAGTTGAATATAAATTGTCTTAAATTTGTTGATTAATAAATTCCATTCTTTGAATCATTAAAATAAATGCAGGGCGTACAAGGCTATAATATTATACTACATTACTACCATACCTGAGTTGCATTAACTGCTATATGCACAAAAGTATTCAAATTTCTGAAAAGAAAATACACATGCGTGCAGCCGAGCGGAGCCACACGGAAACCGCGATTAACGGATCACTTTTTGCCACACGCAACCCAGCCCCAGTCCGAACTGGAATCAAAATCTCATTAGACAATAAATCTAGTTTCGCTACGGAATTGGCTCTTTAGACGAGTGCCGTGTTGATAATGGCTGGATAAGGATTTTGACTGACAAAATCGTAAAGTGTGCATGATAACTCCACGTAAATCACTTCCCATGATCCCCCTCAAAGCAATTACATAATCCCTTCTTGTCTTGAAACATGCAATCCGAGCTAATTACTCAAGGATTTCATGCCGTTGCGTTGCGATTGTGTGACTTTTGTCACACGGGCGCGAGCGACGCGACGGAGCACGGATTCCAATGCAACGGCACATCGCGCAAGCGCGACACCTTTTCTTGGCCCTGACACGGCACTACATCACCTGCCAACATGCCAAGTGTCAAGAGGATCCCAAATGACGACGCGCCCAGAACAGGAAGTTCACATGCAATCATTAAACTAATTAGGATTTTACTTTCCGTATGGCGGGGATTCTTGCCACGAAACGTCAACCACGCATCTTACTGTTTCCACCGCCACTAATAATCACTCTAACACTAATAATTTCCTTTGGGAGGGTATAGGAATAGGTTGGAATTGAGTCCGAGGAAAATTGTAGGGTAATTTGCTAAGCAAATTGAAAATGGCACTTTAATTATCTCAAGTTCTTCTATGGTGGCACGATATGGCACGACCCGTCCGTGGCGACTATCGCGGAGAGAAAACATGCGAGTCATGGTCATAATTCAATTGGGGATGATGACGAATTTATATAAGACCTTTTGTGCAAAAGCGGCAATTATTTACTATTAAAATTGGTTCATTGCTCTGTACACTGTACAACCGCTAAGTTCATGATTTTCTAACCGATATTACCGATTTCTAAAATTTTACATCTAGTTTTGGTTGAAATTCGGAATTTTATGAGGAAGATTTATGCAGAAATGCAATAAACAAATAAAAGTTTGTTTGTTTTTCTGTGGAAAATATATATGAATGTTTAAGCAATAGTGCAGTTCAACTGGTAATATATTTGCAAATTCAATTTGCAAAAGATTTAGGATTATGATTTAGATATTAGATGCGTTGCTCGCACAGATTCACAGACCCATTCCTATTTGAACTGAACTTCATTAAAGTCGAGGATTGGAAAGTTGGACAAATGCGCCAGAAATGAATTACGAGTGAACACCTCCATGTCGACATGTGGTAGTTATCCATTATCAATTATTCAAATCACCTTCGTCAAACCGGTCCAAGTCCGGCGAGTTCACACTGTGTGGCACCATTAAAAAAACACTTTTCAAAAATCCTCCAAGGGGAAAGATGCAGGTTGGTGTTGGTGTTGACTATTAATACGCCGGCATATTAGAGGGAGGGAAACACTGAACATTTGAGAGCCGTTAGCACTCACACCGACCTGTGATTTTCGGTCCAATTATGATGAATAACTCTTCCGCACTTCTTAAGCATTTCCATTCTCGTTTTTTTTATACACGAAGAGGGGACTAAACACGTTCGTACGAACGACAACATTCGTCATCTCCGCCACCAAATTACGGACATTAAGCGATTTTATTGAATTATTATTCACCGCCATGGAGTGAAGTGGATTCTTATCCCTTCCCCATAATTGTCGACTGAATAATCACACTTTGACCTCATCTGTTGTGTTGTGGCCGTGCCGTGCCGTGTCCGCGGCTACTCCAAAATGTTCAACCTTTTGGAAGTTAATGCTTTATTGATGCAATTGCAATTACCACGATTATAAAGCCGGTAAACCCGGAATGGCAGTGCAGTGTGTGTTGTCGTCGTGCGGTTTGGAATTGAAATTACAAACTTAGCACGCAGGATTTTCCCGCGTAATACGCGAGCAGGATTTCCTTAATGGCAGAAATTAGGTGATAAAATTTTAGGGCCTTGACTTTATTTGAATGCAAATGAATTTTGGAAGTTTTTTATGCTTAAATAATAAATTTGAAATAAAAAAAGTTCTTCCGACTGTGGTATGCCTTCCTCGCAAATACCAAAATTATTTTCCTGTGCTGCAATTATGAATCAGGAAATCCGAAAATTCAACCGCAAAATGTAAATTGCTCAAAATCCAATTTACAAAATAATGCAAAAGTCCTCCGAATTGCGTTGTAGGTGGCGACAGTCCCTTTTAAACTCACACCTTTGCGCCTGGCCTGCGCCTGCGCAGGCGCAGGAACACATCCCCACCCGTTAATAGTGTATAATAATAAATAATTTGAATCATTTGTAGGATTCCCGGTCACGGATCCTCCCAAAGTACCTCAGCCATTAATAGTGTTTTGGAGGACCACCTCGACTGATGTTGATTCGTCTTCCCTGTTGTCGGCATCCTTTCTTAAACAAAAGGATGAGCCCGGAATTAGCCAGAGGAGGGGCAGAGGTTTAGCTAATTGTTATTGTTTTCCCTTTGTGTGGCGGGAGGAATCCCTTTGTTGTGGTGAATGGGGGCAGGAATAATGTATGTGGTGAGCCAAACTACCACCTTACGCGTCAACTTGATTAGATCCGCACCAAAGGAAAAACTGTAATGGCTTCCGAAAAGAAGAAAAAATTAAGACCGCCGACTTTAATGGGGGGAAAAAGTCCACAATTACCATCCCCATTGAATTAAAATTGAATGGGAATTGCAATTTCCCTCCCGTACCCTTCCAAGATTGGGGGTACTTTGCTTGGGCTTTGCGTGCTCTCACTTTGAAATCAAATTAACTCAAATTGATTTGATTCGGGATCCACACACATCCAGCTACATGGACTTTTGAAAGGGGATGGAGAGAAGGGAACCGAATGACACTCTAATCTCGAGGGGTTGTTGATGGTGTTCTGATTAGCCAACTTGTTTCTCCAACATCCAATTCGGATTTATGGCCCAGGCCACGGCTACGGCTGGTGGTGGGATGTCCCACATCACCAAACAAATTGTTTCCTCTCGAACAATGGAAAAACAAACACAAATTACAAATTACTGAACAAGGGAATTATCATGCAGGGCAACATAGCGTTTCACCTTTGGATGGCAAGTGGGAATCAATAATCCACAACCTCTATCTACAACCTGTGGAATATACAACAATTTTCAATTAATTTTGGTAAAATTTTAAATATCACGACGTCACATCAAAACATTTTCCAACAAAATATTGCCCGATTTCAAGCTAATGTATATAATGCTGAATTGTCTCATTGTCAAGTCAACTCAAGTCATATGCCAACTTTTTGGACTAGTAAATGTAGCTGAATTATAATTTCAAATTCAATTTCTGGTATAGTTTTGCCATTAACACAATAATTATTGTAAGGAAATTAATCAAATCACAAACACAAATTCCTCATGCATGCATTAAGGAAGAGAGTAAAACAATAGGCAAAGGTTATATATTCCCATGTTTGTCAGTTGGTGTTGGCATTTGCCTAATTGAGATTCAAATGTCATCCATCCAGCTCAAAGGGCAGGAGTGAATCACAGTAATTTGGTTTTTAATGTCCCTCCGAACGTTTGTCCTCAGGTAGGAATCATCTCAAATTATCCAAATGGGTATTTTTTTACATTGCAATCTACTCCCCAACTGAAGTGCCTCCCTGTCCTCCATATGCTATTACTAATGTAATGTAATGCATGACTCTTTGCAATCTATCGCTTTTGCAATTTCCTTTCATCAAATCTGATATTATTTTATTACGACGATTCTTCGGGAGGTTCTCAGCTCTCTGCTCTGATCCGACGTGACATGCACACACACACCAGCAGCACAGAACCTTGTATGTATACGTACGTGGACTGGACATGCGCAGTTTGAAATGTTGAATGCACGTCAACTCATTACACATTATTACTTAAGTCCATCACTATGATTCCTATTATTATCCGTCCGTGTGCAGGTACGGTAGGTAAAGCAGGGAAATGAATTTGGTTCCCTTGCCTTGCAATCAACTCCAAATCCCAAAGAACAACTTTTTTATCATGCGGAAAAAGTCGTTCCTTGGATCGCCGTCACAAGAAAAACCAGTAGTCAAAATCCATTTACCTAATGGGTCGTACGAGTACGAACGAGAGGGGAACAACAAGATTCAAGTGCAGTGTAGTGCACTGGGCATGCATGAGATTATAAAATGTGATTAGCTTTGGAGAGCATTGCATTAGACAGATTATCAGTCATGAGGAGATGGTGATGGAGATTCCACTGCCATGCATGATTAGGATTACTTATTTGTCAGTCAGGTATGCAACCCTTTCTGGTGAGACCGGATTTATTGGAGAAAAAGAACTTTGTTTCAGTTCAAGAGCACCTCCTCCATTTACCGGCCACGAAATGGCAAACAAATTTAACTTTCTATAATTTTAGGCTTTCAAAACCAATTTTCATTAGGAAATTCTCAGATTTTTAAAAATTTGATGAAAACGATACACATCAGCAGCTGGTCTCCCAATAAATAAAGCGGACTGTCCTTAAAATATTTCAGAGCAAGAATGGAGGATAACTCGATATTTTGTTAATGACAA
This sequence comes from Orthonychiurus folsomi, assembly GCA_036851895.1. NCBI lineage: Eukaryota > Metazoa > Arthropoda > Collembola > Poduromorpha > Onychiuridae > Orthonychiurus > Orthonychiurus folsomi. Next base: position 13,952 of record JAAXYW010000975.1, read on the forward strand.
AACTACGAAGGAACATGTTGTCAAATTGTGGCCTCACCTGGACCCTTTGGAAGGACTTGGTTATCCGTCATTTATTTATCAAGGAAGGTGATCAGGAGATGAGATGGGGGAGGAAGATAGGACTCATCTATGGGGGGTACTTGAGCGGTGACACCTTAACTTTGTCACCACGGGATGGGATTACGGGCTAACGAAGGTACCAGTGATAGCGATACTCCTCGTCACAGGGAGTTTGGAGTTGACCATTCCTACGCGCGTAGATTTAAAATGAAACGATAGATTATTTCATCCCGGGTTTTTACAGACCTATTTTCCTTCTGGCATTCAGACTCGACCACCATGCCCTTATCCAATACAGTTGAAATCCAATACATTAGCATGTGAGAGGAGGACCCTGCGACAGTCACTCCGGGAATCCTTTTCCTCGTTAACCGGCACTGCTGGATGTTTCATTCGTTTGAACCATACAAACAATGTGGGTTGAATACTTATTCAATTTTAGAATTTTTTATGATTTACTTTCTCCACATTCCTTTGGACGAGTTTACATTTTTTAAATGTTTTAGAATCATGATTTTTACTTTGTAGATGAATATGCAAAATACTTCAATTTTGGATACAAGCATGAACCAGGCTAAGAAATTCCAAGAGATTCTATATGAATGAATTCTGTAACTATGTTGTTATGTAAAACATAACTTAAATACAATTTTTTAAATGCAATAGAGTTGTGGAAACTATGTTTCAAAAATCAGATTTCCCAATTTGAAGAAAAAGCCCGAAAGGTGTAAAAATACCTGCCCTTAATTTCCTCACGGAATCCGGAAACCCCCACTTTCAGTTCCCACATTCCCAACCTCGACCCTTGTAAAATTACATGCATTTCTTTGGGTTAACCACTAAAAAATGGGAAGGGGATGAATGAATGAAGATTTTGTAAAAAATGAAGAAAAGGTCATCCCATTCCGTAGTGTTTGTAGCATACATGGTAGGTGGATGGACAAAACTACCATGCACAGCAAGGCAAGGCAGTGCACAGTGCACGGCATGATCCCCGAAAGGTGACAGTGACACTTGACTCAGGTGGCATAAAACATTTCCTCCTTGAAGAAGTCTTGGTGAGAACATAAAACACAAATTCAGATGACACTTCATCGCAACATGAATGGATTTTTGAGACTCCCAAGTCCAACCTTCGTTTTGTATTGTCCTTTTATCCAACTTAGTCAGTCCTTCAGTTTTTTTACGTGCTGAACGCTGGACGGAACGAACCGAAAGATTTGATTGTGGCGAAGCTCTACCACGTATCACAGCACAGTACGACGCCAAGTCGACCAGTCTGTAATTTATTTTCTCTTGAAGCAAAAATCCGTGCGCTACGTACGTGAATAAATGCTGACTGACTCGCCAGTTGCTACTGTGGGATCTTAATCTCTTGTGATCTTTTCTATGGTTTGAAGGAATATCTTGGAATGCGTTACGTTAGCGTAGTGTGACTTTGTTCAAATAGGTTGGACAGAAGCATTTTGATTTTATCCGGAAATGTGGCAAAATATCCATAAATTATACGGAAATCTTATCTGATGCATGCCATATGCGTATTGCGTAGTGTAATTGCCGGAATTTGTAATTTTTTCAATTTACACAGGAAAAGCTTAGAACATACACATACATTGCATACAGTACATTTGATAATTCTGCAAAATATGGGTTACGTACAAATCTGAAATAATGATTCGACCCTGGATGTCGTAATTAATAAAGTGGTTGGCCTCAAATCCGTACATAATCGGCAGATCCGAGCATCCCGTCCCTTTCGTTTAACTCTCCCCCTGCTACGACCGCCTGACAAACTTTATCAAATTAGTTCAACTCTTTTTAAAAATCTCATTTTTAAGCCTCCCCATGCATCCTTGCAGTGCATGCAGTAGAATAGAATCCAGACCAGACCCAACCATCACTCACAATTTAATCGTGCATGTTATATGTGTAGTAGGAGTACAAGGACCGCAAGGCGTAAAATTAACCCTTCATCCCTTAGGAATTCACGGAGTGAGTTGTGCTGTGTCACAACTGGATTTCCACTTTTGCAGATCCTCTTCCCTTGATCCGTCTTAATTCCACGACGTAGGATTCCCACAAAAACAAGGACAAAAAAATCCCTACACGTTGGATGTGGCAGTAGTGGTGGCAATTGTAATCGAAATTAGTTGTATGCAAAGGAAGACCATGCTTAGTTTGCAGAAGCAAATCAACTCAATCCCAAAGGAATGGCATGTCAGAAAAAAGCAAGTCTTTTTATCGCTCCAGAACTATTGAATCTCCCCATGCAAAAGTTGGAACACGACACAAAATCTGTTTCCTACTTAATATACCCATTTGGAATTCAACTCACAATCCCCATCCAATTCCGTTCAGTCGCCCATAGTTTTCTCCCCTTTTTAAGTAGTATTTTTCTGTGAGCCGTATGGTCTCAATATTCCTAATTCTATCTAAATTGTCTCCCTCCGAAACCCTCCTCTCAAATTAAAGCGGAGGACTGACTCCCGTATACTTACGTACGTACTCTCCTAGGAATTGGTCTAATAATGCGAGGAAGTACACCACACCTGTGTGAATGCATTAAGGGAGATGGCTGCTGGATTGACTGGATGAAGTCATTACACTGCGAATCCCCGAATGGAGGAAAAAAAACAATTTGAATTAAGGGATATTTGAATGACTATTACCATTAAGGGGGGAACACTGCCGAGCCAGCAAAAATGCGGTAAGTAACCAAATCCTTCCGATTACTCATCCCCTTCAGTCAACTTGGGGGAAAAGTGTCGTAAAAACTGGAGGGGACTAATCTCTTTTGTTCATTAAATATACTCCCGCCTTGGAATTAAGGAAGAGTCGGCTTTCGGATTTTTCTCCAACAACACTAATCCCTTACTCAAACATGGGGGCGACTAACATTCACAGGATGTTATCTATTTCTCTTCTCTCTTTGTATGGATAGAAGGCAAAGGAGAAATACTCGTTTTCTTTGTTTTTACCTACTTCTGCTTAAGGCGTTTCCACCTTTCTACCTTTAACTACTAACGAGAGTATTAAACTATTAACTAGCAAAAACTGTCATTTTTTAAAATAAAAATGTATTGGATTTACAATCCGGCAAATCGGTTAATGTGATTATTTGATTTCAGATTTAGGAGAAAGAAGCCATATAAAATTACTGATAGGAGACGAGAGAAAATAGCACAATATGAACCTAGAGTCTAAATTCCAAGACAGAAAATAAAATATTAAGACCGTATAAGACGGCACGGGATGTGAATTGAAAATTAGGAAAATCAAGGCAAAAGCACTACAGAAGCCCTGCTTAAAGTTACCTGAAAGGAAGTGTGCTTAACTTCCCAGAAAGCTATTAAGAAAATTTATAGCCTGATTTTTGACTTTACAAGAGGCTGAGTAGAGGGCACACAATGTGCTCGGCCCCAAAATAATTTTTGGTCCACTGATTTCCCTCCATTCCTTAATTGTTATCTCTTTGTTCAAAGTGAAAAGGAGGAGCGAACGTGTTATGTAATGGCACATGGCAAAATGCGCAACGTGATACGACGACGTAAATAAACTTCTTCAGAAGTGGAACACATTTTCCAAGAGCTCGCGACCATTTCGAAGTGATTTCTTGAAAAACGAATGTGAAGTGGCTTCGAAGCATGACACTCCGTCCAAACAATGCCAGTCAGGCCCAGGATTGGACTCACACTTAACAATGTAGAGCACCATGTGGACTGACAACAATGGTGCCCAATAATCGTTTTACCTACCTGAAGATCTCTTTGTTCACACGGTATTTTTTTTTGGAAGTTTGCTGGGAAGTTGCCCTCACAAATTAACCTCCACGCGCCCGCGTGGGGTTCCCAAATTCAGGTGTGGTGATAAATGATAGTATGGAATTATCACGGGCTGCTGCTGGGCGAGGACCACACTTCTGAAGTTTGACATTTAAATGTTCATTTACAATGGCATCGCGGTTTCAGGGAGGGGGATGACATCTGCTCATCTTATATATGGGAGGATCGGAAACAACTTTATATTACCAATAATCGTTTTACCTACCTGAAGATCTCTTTGTTCACACGGTATTTTTTTTTGGAAGTTTGCTGGGAAGTTGCCCTCACAAATTAACCTCCACGCGCCCGCGTAGGGTTCCCAAATTCAGGTGTGGTGATAAATGATAGTATGGAATTATCACGGGCTGCTGCTGCGCGAAGACCACACTTCTGAAGTTTGACATTTAAATGTTCATTTACAATGGCATCGCGGTTTCAGGGAGGGGGATGACATCTGCTCATCTTATATATGGGAGGATCGGAAACAACTTTATATTTAAGTTGACGCAGGAAGTTCAAAAATAAGTTGCATTTTTTAACAGGTTGACATATTTTGTCAAAGTTGCATTGCGCTATTCACATTAAAGAAGCAGTTTAAAAAGCAATACGTATGTTACATAATTTTTCTTATTAATGCATAAATGTGGGTTACATGAGTTCAGTTCTACTAATGTTAAAGGATTCCGGATTTAGGAGGGTTACTGGAACAAGTCACAGGAAATGGAGAGATAATAATGACATTTCAAGAATGTCCGAAAATAAGGATGGACAAGGATTGAAGGAGATTGCATATTGTCCCCTTCTTTTGAGTCCTTGTCTCTCTGTGGTCTGGCAGCAGGGGTCAAAAGCCACACGCCAAAAACTCAATTTGGAAGAAAAGTTGAAATGGTATTATTTCTAAAGGATGATTCGGAGGTCTGTTGATAAATCTACGGACCCTCCGCAAAGCTGTATGGGAAGATTGTGATAGAATCTTCACGTTTAACTTTATTATCCTCTTTTGTTCAAAAAAGCTCTCTCCCGTGACCGTGTGATGGTGTCATCCTTTCACAACTTAACCCTCAGACCTGGGAGGACACAATAGGATGTAATACCAATAGTAAGACCGCCAGGCCAGCCAACCAGAAGGTTATGGGAAAGAGCAAAGGCCTAACGAGATTTCTGTCATGGTGGAAATTTGGTGGGTCTGTGTATGTTTTGAAGGTTGGAAGTTTTATTTTGTTAACCATGTATGTGTTCAAAGATGAAGCGAACTACTCGCTTATTGGAAATTCAGTCGTAAACTTAAAATGAAGTCTTTCTTTTGCAAGTAAACACGCAACTAATTACTCAGTCGGAATGTTTTACTCAAGTAAATCTTTTAAACCAAGCAATTCTTTTCATTTAGTAGTAATTTTGAACGACATAATTGGAAGAAAATTGTTCTTTGAAGAAACTACTTAACTAATTCAACTCAAAGGCTGGCACAAGATTGATAGCCTTTGCAAAAACCAACACGGATGTAATGAAAATGTGAACTTCAAGAATTTCAAGAAACAGTGCAAGTATTGTCCTACGGACAATTTTATTTTTAAAATATTCCAATGGCAATAATGTGAGTAACATTGAGCTTATAATTATTGACATGAAGGTGAGTCGTTGAGGATTGATTTCATGCATGTGCCGTACTTGAACACGCAGATCTGGTGTTACGCTGGTGGATACCAAATGTCTGTATTCAATTTCGCAGTTTTCTGCAATGACTCGTGGTAAAATTCATCAGTTTGTCCAGGTTCTCTCAAAATCAACTCACGGACGACTTGAAGATACGTGTAAAGGCGACTGATGACGGGTTTCGGATCCATTGTAGATTTTGTGCGACTCTCAGAATGGCTGACGTCGTCAAAAGGAAAAAGACGGAACCAATCCCCACTCTTGGCTATAGGATTATCCCAATCCCGGCCCCGATTGAAACCATGTGAAGTGGTCTTGGGTTTGGTTTGTTTCTTATTCGTTTTTTCATCTTTGAAATTTCTTACTGATGAAGCTCTTTTCTTTGTTTTTACTTTGAAGTTTTCAGGTGCATCTTGCATATAAATTGCTGTCACATCGATGAGCCGTTGACGATTCCTTGAACCAGGTGGAAATTTATGTTGGCTCTTTTCAGGGATCAGAGACAAAGCTCGCTCAACTGTGTCCGGACGAAAGTATGACGCTGGAATAAAATCACTTTTCTCTGGCTGTTTCAAATTAATGAGTTTTGAATTCTCATTCCAAGTTTGAATGTTCGCCTCTCTCGGAGCTAAACAAGTACAACACATTTTAAAAAATAATTCTCACATTTTAGTGGACAAGAAAACAAATTGTGCTTTCACCTTGGAAATTACCTGCCCGGGGGAGTCCAAGTAAAGTGAACATGTCATGCATCAATGGTTTCTTGACAAGTTTGTCCACTTCGCTGTCCCCATTCAGAGCCGGTGCCAAATTCACTTCCAGTAGATAAGGTCTCATATTATCATCAAGCAAGATGTCATAGCCCAGGAATGCAAAACAGTTCCGTGTAAATGGTATATTTTTCATCCGATTGCACTCACCCACCACTGTGATCACCAAAATAGTCCAAATTCTTTGCCACATGTAGAAATCGCACACTTTGATTGAAGCAAAATATTTTCGAAGCCTCGACAATGACCACTTGCATCCAATCCCAATATGTTCCTTGTCCTGGAGGTATTCCTCGCTCAGTTTGTTGAGGGATGCATTTGTTAGGTGTGAGAACTGATTGGACAAATTGCTCAGATCATACTTTTGAGTCGCAAATCGAGTCAGGCCCTCCCGGTACACATACACAGTGACGGGATTCGTTGAGGTGACACAAACGTAGAGGCGAAGATCAAATTTATAGCCACCAATCAGATACGGACGAGTAATGTATTCCTGGACAACCGTCGTCACCTCCACTTTTGCAAGGGATTGAATGTTGTCAATCACGGCAATCCCTTTCCCTTGACTTTTACCCACGGGTTTGGTAATCCACACCGTAACACATTTCCCTGCCTTTCCCAAGGATGAAACGCGTGAAACCAGGTTTTTAAAATCCTTAGTTTTGTAGTCGTCTCCTGTACCTCCGAGTTTAATCCGAAGTGCATCCTCCCTCTTCAAATTCTCCCATTCACTCGGTAAAATAAAAGTTGTGGGTCCAAAATCCGAGATTGCTCCAAATTTCTTGTTCATGTAATTGATAAAGTGGCGCATATAGTCCTTACTACAAAATCCGATTGCTTGTGGAATGTGATTTGTGAATTGCCAAGAGTAGAGTGTCCGAATTGGACCGGTCGGCATTGTTGTGCATCTCCACCAAAGGTTCCATCCCAAGGTATTTCCGCAAATTAATTTCTTTTGTTCTTCACCGAATTCTCGCCAACCCCGCTCAGCACATACTTCATGGATCAGTGGCTGCTCGACTCCACCGGAGCCGTATTGAATCCGGTAAATAAATGGTTCGTAGCACCAAGGAGAATTTGGGTTAAATCTAATGGGTCCCTCGGTTTCGTTGAGAGATCTGATTGACCCCTTCCTTTGCATTTGTGCAATAATTTTCAAAGCCATACAAACTCAATTCCTCAATTGCCCAATTTTTAAACTTATAAACTAAAGATATACATGCACTTAACGTTTAATTTTCAAAATATGGAAGGGTCAACACATTTCTGATGTTTGAGTTTATGTGAGCTTGGTTGCCTTGGTAGTACATGTCCAATTTATTACAAGAGCGTATTTATGACATATAAGTTCGGTAATTTCTTCTGTAGGTTGAGAAGATGAATTCAAGATGCAAAACAGGAATGTGCTTAAATTTTCTTTTGCTTTAATACTGTTGAAGTTTCTAATCCTTCTAATTTTCAACGAACAAGCCAGCAAGCTAACTTCTTTCGGTCTCTCAAAACGTATGGGCAGCAAACTGTACATATATGTACTCAAAATATAATTTCTTAGAGACGGTCTACAATCGGCATACACGCACAGAACTAACACAATATGGTTTACACAGTATCAACCATCAACATAAAGCCGAAGGGAAAACTTTGTACAATGAGAGGCTCCTGTTGCACGTTTTAGGTTAAGTTCTGTACCAACCGAGCCCAGTTCTTCACAGATATTTCAGAGAAATCCCGTTGCGTTGTGCCGTTGTGTTTGTGTGCATTTGGATTTGCGCATTATTATTATTGTGTACGGCAGTACCACCAAAACTTGGAATTTATCCTGAAAAAATATACCACTGGGTTACGCAATATTACAATTCGGAGCCTGGAATCAACATCCGAATCCGAATTAAGCGAGCAAAGAAAGTGGATAAATAGAAAAAAGCCGGCCAACATAAAGTAGCGGCGGCGCCTCAATATTACAACAGACGCTCGAGCGCGAAAACTTGCGAGTTATGATATGACTTATGTGAAATCGACAAAGATGTCTGTCTACTATAAACTTTTTGAATTCTTAATTTGCAGTAAATAATGAACAGCGCCGTTACTAGAATATATCGATTGTCTAATTTTGCGACAGTATTGCAACGGAAAGGGTTGTTTTGCTTGCCAATTTTAGAGGTTAGTACTGCAAGGATTGTAACAATAATAAACCTATACAACTGATTCTTAACAACCCTAATTCTTGAACCGTCAGCTTTAATTTTTAATTTTACCAATCTTGTATCTCCGTTGTTGCACCGATACTACAGGCACTATTCCAATTCAATTTTCTTTAAAGATTAAACAAAAAATTTAAGTAAAAGCCCATCAAAATTTAATTTCTATTGGCGTGTTCTAGTTTTCGCCTTTCTGCTGTGGTGTAACTAATTAATTCAGAATTTAGCAGTGCTTTCTTCGATTTCTTGGTCAGTGTGCTAGATTTGGCCGCCACCCAAAAAGGGATGTGCTAAGTTTCGCCGGCAATACGGTTCACGTAATTCAATTGCGAACTTTAAATTTTCTCTAAGTTTTTCTGCATTCTTTTCATTCTTTTCTATGAATATCAGCTGTATTTTGGTGGTCCATTTTGCGAAGCAGGAATGATTAATGGCGGCATGGTAGGCAACCAACGGGGAACCGTCTTCATTTCCTGCAACATGCTTTCCAGTACCGGAAAATCCGTCTACATAAACGATTTTTTTGTACCGGCCCCTGGAGCACAATTTAGGAAACCAAGCCTGTAGATATCTTCTCAACATAGCATGTTTTACGTAGCCGCGTTCTTTCTTTTCGGTTTCAAAAAAGTATTTTCTTTCTCCGCTTCGCAGGCACAGCTGCCGTTGGCCGTTTGCGTTCCCTTCCTCTTCTGCATCTGGTCGTTGCCTCTTTTGTTCTGTTGCCAAAGAGGTGCCTGAATTCCCATTATTTTCCAAGTCAACCATGACCAACTCCTCATTGTCCTTCTTCTGTGGTTTCCCTCCGAAATCTAAACTAAAATTTTCAATAGCGGCGACGAGGTCATCGTCTGTCCCGCCGTCCTCTGGGCTTGCCCCCGTCTCTTCCCCCGATGAATTGCTTCCACGTGGAGCACAGGCCTCGGGTTTAGTGATCTCAACTGTTGCTGACGGTACTCCAGGAACTGCCTTCTTCTTCCCAAATGTTTCTAGATCAAAGAGACTATTTTTGTAGACCTCAGGCGCGGGTGCTTAGTGTCACAGCTGGTTCCTCGGTAGACGCTAGAACTTCATTAATGTCAAATTTCTTGATCTCCATCTTTTTCTCCTTCATCGATACGTCAAATACCTGTCAATTTAAAGTTGAAATTTATATTAATATTTCAAATTGTTTTTCTTGAGGCTGCCTTCGGTTGCACGTAAATGCGGCTAGGCTTCCCTCGACGTAAAATTTCATTCAAATTAGTCTCTTTCATTGGCACTGATTTAACTATGTATGAGGGAAATTTCGGAATGTCTCTGTGAGAGGGATTTGGTGGACCAGACTTGGACTGGTTATAATTCGGAGGAATTATATAAAACTATAATATAAACTATTATGTAAACTATTATGGCGAATTTTGTAACTAATTTCTCAATTCCATTAGCAAAATTTCAAATAATGCGTTCAATATTGAGTTCACAATTAATTAGTCCAAAAAGAAATTTTACAACTCTTACAATTTTCTTACCATAACTTCTTCAGCCATGATTGCGATTGAATTGATGTATGTGTTTTCAGCAAGTTGGAATAGTCCTCGTTTGCTATTGTTTTATGATATAAGCACAGATACTTGCAACAAAAACGTTTTAAGTCCGGCACAATTCACTCACTGGATTTCTGGAAAAATTCACACTGCTGCTGTCGTACTTGTGTTGTGTTGTTCGTAAGCGGGTGTGTAAAGTAAGATGAGCTCTAATGATGAGTACCTAATATCAAGGTGGGTAAACTATAAATATTTATTGTTTACCCACCTTGCCTAATATGTGCTGACGTGCAAGATGCAAGGTTTTCTAATTTTCGCTGGCGTGCCAAATATTGCCGATTTGTAAACGAATCATAACCATACATATTAAGCAAAGCAGTGAGGGTGTTATCTGACGAGAGTATGAAAATTTCTATTATAGCAGCGAGAGTGCACTAATTTGCTCCCGCTGAAAATAAAATTTTAAATATTCTGAACAAAGTAGTCGGATAGTTGGAAGGACGTCGTTCTCCCCGGCACGGGCTCGGGGTCAATCGGAGATTAGTTCCCTGTGTTAAGAAACGCGAGTAATTCACAATGTGTCCGATAGGGAGGTGGTCGCAAGATGCGTAAACAAACTTATTGTTGTCAAGGTTCCTTGGGTGGTCGTTCAATTTCAACAATCGCTCAATTCAAAATAGCGAATGCCGTAAACAACAAATAAACGAAAGTGAATTTAAAACTTTTACAATTAATAAAAAATATAGTTTGAGGGTTTCGGCTCAGGACATTATGCAAACATACAAACAAATTTAATCAAGCATATGAGAATAAACTTCCTTGTTTTTGTACTCAAGACTAAGTATAAAGTAATCGTATAATACTAATCATGTACTTCATGTAGTTCGAGCAATATTCACGATAAAATTCTTGCCATAAAACTCAAATTTGCAACTTAAAATAAATTCCGCTCCAAACTACAATACTCTAGAATTCCAAATTCCAATGCAGTCAATCGGGTAGCATTGAAAATGTGCATAGCATAGAGGGCGGCCAAATGGGTTGTTTTTCCTTGTACGCAAAACACTAGCATCAGGTGATGCATTGGGTGCAGTTGTCCTTTCGAAATTCAGATCCATCCAGTATTCAACACATACTTACAAGGACGAACGAGATAAATTTCATTCCCCATAATAATCTAAAGAAATTAAACCGTTAATTGCTAATTAGCAAAATTCTGCAACCCACACAGTGCGTTCTTTTGTTAACTAGGAAGTTCCGAGCGGGGGCAGGGCAAATCAGACCCGTGTCACCGGAACCCGTCCGTTTTCTTTTTTAAGCCAAAACGAACATATTTAGAAACGTACACGTCGACGTCGGTTTATTCTCTGTCCTCCAGTTAGTACGGTTCCTTAAACCTAGTCGGATTAGTTTGGAACAAAGAACACTTTATGAGCAAGTTTCCTGGGTCCAATTATCCAACGTGAATGTGGTCCACGTTGAATCACCTTAATTGCGGATGGAGACGGACAGATTTCTGGCTGGTGTAGTTCGTGGTTCAGTTCCAATCTGATCTTAGACTTAGAGTGACTTAAAACACACATACTTTTCAATTAAAAATCACATTTGAAACAGTTGAATGCTAAGTAGTGCCAAATACTTGTGTTTGCCCGGAAAAAGCAGAAGGGAGCGGCAACGCAACAACGGCACGGCAAGGAATCATCCATCACCATCAGTCCAGTCAACAATTCATAGAATGATCTTGAAGAGGCAGAAATAAACTACACAATGGACGACGGTACTCAGGGTAAGAACTATTGTGACAATTAATTTTATGTAATTTAATCATTCATAATATACAATTGCAAATTTGAAGCTCAATACCAATACGCTACAAAACCGTTTATATATGTAATATTTCTATTTTCAGACATTTGCCGGGTCTGCCGATCCGAGGCAACCCCTGATAGAGCATTGTTCTATCCATGCGTCTGTACTGGAAGTATAAAATATATTCATCAAGACTGTTTAATCCAATGGCTGCGCTACAGTCGAAAAGAATACTGCGAATTATGCAATCATCGCTTTTCTTTCACACCAAGTAATACATTGCTGGTCCCAGATATATAAATTTTTTGCATATTAATTATTTACTTGAATAACTGATTTCTTTCTTCGCAGTTTATGCACCCGATATGCCGAAAAGGCTTCCTATCCGAGATGTATTGAGTGGTCTGGTCAACAGTGTCGCCAAAGCAGTTCGATTTTGGCTTCATTACACGTTAGTCGCAGTGGCATGGCTGGGTAAGTTTTATTATATTGCTAAAACATTAACTGATAAACTTATAAGAGAAACTTAATATTTATATTTTTTTAGGTATCGTGCCACTTTCTGCATGTCGAATTCATCGAAGTCTATTTACTGGTTCCGTCAGCTCTATATTAGCCTTACCCATCGATCTCCTGTCTACGTGAGTTATTATACGATTTACAAGAAATCATCATTATACAATTTTTTTCAAGAAATTTCAAACAATTTATTGTGTTTTGTATAGTGACAATCTACTATCAGATATTTTCCATGGCTGCGTAGTGGTCATGTGTACACTCTGCGTTTTCATCAGTCTTGTGTGGCTCAGGGAACATATAATGCATGGAGGAGGGCCTGACTGGCTTGACCAAGCACCGGAGGTAATT
>JAAXYW010000976.1:0-26641 GCA_036851895.1 Orthonychiurus folsomi
TCCCTTTCCAATCGTCGTTCCTTCATCTCCAGTGAAGGAAATTTCCCTTTGTCATTTCTCCCCCATAATGTGCTGACGTGACGCCATATGCCACGCGACGCTATGCCACGCGACGCCTGGTCGACGGAAAAGAAAATTATTCGATTCCATGAACTTGGTGTGAAGAGCCCATCAAAATTGAAAGATTAGGGCTAAAGGGATCCACAAAAGACTGAAATTTGGAAAGGAAGCTTTTTCCCAGCTGGAGATTTTTTCTTAGGCCCCAACACATGACCCTCGTCCGCCATGGATGAGGACCTAACGGTTTCCCCTCGCCCAGACTCCCCGCATATGGATCGATGGAGAGTCCAGCCATTTTCCAAAAACAAACGGTCCATCAAAGGCGAGGAACTCATGAATTTGAAATTGTTTTGACATGTGAGTCGGAGTCGGACATTCGGTAGTTGGTTGGCTTTGTTTACCCGTTTGGGTAGTGTGGTCCTCCCCATTGAATTGCCCGGAGGCGGACTAACCTTTCATAAGTTTAAACATCAATTACACATAGCGGGGACCGTGTGATCGCGTATCGGATCGGATAGTTGAATCAGACTTGCCGGCGTTCACCCTGACATTGACATGAACATGACAAGGATGAAGTGGAGTTTATGCTTCCATCCAGAATCAACAAAGTCAGTCAGTCAGTCTAGTTCCCTTTACAAAGACAACGGATAACTTACTAGGGGAGACGGACCGGATTGGGGGAATCTCTTTGGAAACATGTGCGAAAGGCATGCTCGGTCTTCACACAAATGGGGATTTGAACGGAAGGGAGAAAACTGCACGAGTTCCCGTCCATCCGATTTGAGTCCTTGCCAAAATTGTGAGCGAAAAGTTGGAGTCCCACTGGTTGGGTTGTCCGACTGCCGAAAAACTAGCCTAGCTTCGAGCCAAAAGTCAAATCAAACTTTGTACTTCGGCTACTATGTTGGTAAAAGTCAAAAAGGATTTGAAAAAAGGCGGGGTGAAACTTGGAGGCAAAATAAGACTTGACTTGACTGGACTGTCCATTATTTTTCCACCAATCCTCGCTCTCCTTGCCAGATTAGCTTCCGTAATCCTAAAATAATGTTTCATCACACTGCTGCGGGCTTGAAAGACAAATAAATAGACGCAATGCTTCAGCCAATAAGTCTACCAAATCAAGACAGATGATCCTGATCGAAAAGTTTTATTTAGAAATACTCAACGGTGATACGGTGGATTGATTCCCAAGCTACCCGAGAATTCAACTTCCCGAGTGGGTTTCCTTTCCACAAAACCTAAGTACGACCTCCAGTAGTACCGTGCCATTCAAAAAAAAACTTTATAGATTTGCTAAGCTTATTTACGCACATACATGGGAACGGGAACGATCGTGGCGTCGTGGTCCATCGCCGTAATCCCAACAAAAAGAGGGTCGAGAGGACAAATTTATTTGATAAACTTCTGCGAGCGTGGGTTGGATTGATGTTGTTGCATGATACGGCCGTGCATAACCATATCATGATAAATCACTAAAATTTCCATGCCACCCCCAACTTATCCAGGATGTCATCTCCAGGCTTGACTGACTCCGCTTGTCCCCGTCTGCCATGGAGCCGAAGTACATAGTTTTGGAATAACTTTTTGGGGGAAGGAGGTCACGGGGAGAGATAGTTTCTAAATAGCCCGAAGAAGGAGTCCGGGAGTCATCCGTCATTATTAGGAAGTTGTGTGAATGTGTCTGATAGCTTTGCAGCTGCTCTTTTCGATCTCTGCTTGCAGAGTTTATTTTAGCTATTAAACGGGTACAGATGACGAGACTCGTGGGGCTCAGAACTCCCAGCTATATGCATGCCTTCAAAATTTAATTTATTTCAGCACTCCTGCACTCGGGAGTCAAAGAGTTTTTGGAAGTAAATTCCATACAACACAACTCGCGAGGCTCACAAAAACAGAATTGTGGGGGAACTCGCACATGTTAAAGAGGTACAGTTGGAGTCAAACGGGATTTTATTCCCCTTCATTGAAATGAATTTTACTTGCATGAAGGGCCCCAGAATATAAATTGCCATCTGATCGTCTCATATGGACTTTATGACAAACACTTGTGAAGTTGGTCACGTATATTATCTCCTTTCTCCGCATATTTCTTCTCGCGCAGGGACACGGGCAGGGAAACCTTTAAATCACTACGATTTCCCCTTTTATGAAACGCATCGCAACCGACATGGTGCGCCTCGCCAAACCAGTTCACAAACTTGGCAGTGTCTCGTATCCGTTCCTTTGATCTCAAAATAATTTCAAAATTAAATGTACTGACGACATTTCTCTTTGTTCTTACAAATCAAGCGATTCCCTTTTGAGGTCGGCAACCCTTATAAAAACGGGTCACTCTCATTTGCCAACTTTACTTAAATCCACGCCATGGATTCATTTCACTTGGGATTTAATTCCCCGCTTTGCTCGGTATAATAATTGTTTTTGCTCTTTAAGTGTGGGTTGTCTTGCTTTTATTGGAAATGAAAATGTAAGTACACATGTAAAAGTTGTATCATTTAAAGACACCCAAGCCACCTGATTCCGTTCTGCAACAAAAGAATGCTAAATCCAGACGGAGTAAAATTGGAATTGTAGTTGTGTGGGTTGGTTTAATTTCAAGTTCCATGCATGGGTTTAAACATGAGGATTTGGCCCATCTCCCAAGTATACTGCTTGAAATAGGATTACAAGGAACCGAGCAGGTTGAAGTGAGGGTTTTGTAAAAACCAATTAGTACACTTACGATTAATTAGACTCACTTAAGCCGAAGGCCCACTACACAAAAGCACTTTAGTCGGACTAGTCCCGGAGTGGCGATTACTAAAAGCTTTTGATTATCATTTGACTACCGGCTCGTGCTGGAATGGGTGGTTTGGTACTTGACCTTTCATGTATGTTTGTCGCATGCACATAAAATCGGAATTTGACTATAGAAAAGCATCAATCCTGTCATTACTTATTTACATTAATGGCCATCAAAACAGGTAACTCTACAAACACGAGGACTAGGAACAACGGCATCGAAATGGAAGTAAGTAACGAAAAGGCTAGACGTGTAAAACGTAGTACGACGAAATTCCACTAAGCTTTTACTTTTAGACGACGGGAAAATGGGATATTCAGCATTCCTGCCAATCCCGAAAAACATTCTTGTCATCCTAATCCTTAACATCCGTTTCCCACAAGAATTTTGGTCTGGGTAATTTTAATATCCGGGATATTTCTGCAAGGGCTTGCGACGGAGCTTGTGATGGGGCTGAGGTGTGGAACCTTCGAATTTCGAGGGCAATATCCGATATTTTTGTCTCCACTCTTGTAAATAATGTGGATCAACGCCCTGATGTGGGTTTTGCCTTACAGATCTCAATAAAACCAAATGAAAAACAAAGGGCAATATTCTCTAATGCGTACTACAACAAGTATAGATCTTACATCCCTCAACAGCCTTGTTAAAATGTGCAGTCGGTTTGATCTTTAGAACTTGAGTTTAGTTGCGACAGGGATTCGTGACGCAGAAGCTCTTAATTTTGCCAATTAGTAACACTGGCACGAAAGGAAACCCAAACTTCCGAGGAATGATTGACAGGAATGTTGAATGGGGGATCCGATGATCGGATTTTAACAAAAAGGATATACATTTCAGACACGCAGGAGTCGAGACATCATGCCGGGATAATATAAACAAGATTGTATCAGTGTGACAGGGAGCGGAAGAAAGATGAGTTCAGTGAAAGGCTTCCGATTTACTGCATAGTAAAGTGGGAGTATCAGGTTCATGCTTGAACGGATTTATTGGAGGTTAAGCCGGGAGTAAGAACTCCATCGACTTTGTCCTACACACTCCGTTTGTTCCTGCCAACCCAAGCAATGATCCATTCCATCAATCAGGAATTCGCAATCCAAATCTATATCAAGGCAGGAGGAGCATATGTATACACACACGTGTCACTTTAAGTACACAGACGGTTGGTTCCCAACTCCTGTTGACTCAATGTCTGCAATTTATTAATTAGATACAGTCCTCCTCACACATAGGTTCCCATCCTATGGAAGGGGACAGGGAGTCCTATTTTTAAAATTCCAATAAATACCGGGTGGCCTCTAAATCACTTCAAAAATTCAAAAGGAGGCCGAGCTTTGACCTTTTCACAAAATTCATGAAGCCCCACACATTCATTCCACTTATATTAATGTCAATAAAAGCAATTGGAGTTGGAATGCTAAGGAGTTGAGGGTCGATGAGACGTTGAACTACTCAATTCTGTGGAATTGAAGACTCAAATTGAATCAGCAGGAAAAGACGAGTTGAACTGAGAAGATGAATTAATGTGAAAGAGGGCAATCCATTAGGCGGGGGAAAGGGCGTGGGGGAAAACACTAATGAATGAATGGGATCGGTCCATTACCTAGAGTTCTGGCTGCTTTGTGCTCGTGTTTCCATCGTTGTTGTGATTTGTTGTCACAGACAGCGGTTGATGTTGAACCTGTAAGGATGGCACAATTGTTAGATTTACTTTCATTTTCTATGTACATGCACGGAAGAAAGTTTACTCCGTTTCCCATAGTACTAAGGTCTACATTTGGATCCTTGTAACTGATATTGTACATCAGCTGATTTCGATATTTGCTTCTTTGTTCTAATATTAAATTCCACAAGCTACGACACACTAATTTATTCCTTTGATTACAAATTTTAAATAGAACGGATACTATTATGAATCTTGCCCGGGAAAAAGTTCAATCTCATTAAAATGGGATTTGGATTTTTGTACACGTGTTGTCTAGCTGGCTCTAATGTTTGGCGGCGCATTATTTACATTCTGAACGACTCTGAGGGCGGAAATGGGCAGAATCGCTTACTACTAGCTAAGGGGGTAATTAAAATCACAATGTCGATCAATTTATGTGAGCGCGTGCACACGGATTGGAGTGAGCTCAGTAAAATGTAACGAGCTATAGCAAGACTCATAACCCTACCGCATAGTCTTCAGCAAATATTCTGAAATGTGAATGAAAAACTCTAGACTAGTGGAATAGGAAAATCTACATCTACTGGCTTTTCGATCCTTTCGGGTCTAACTCCGTGACTTTTGGTAGTAGTTCCCAAAATAAGTTTCTGGAGAACACAGGCTGATTAAATGGAAAGCATTACTAATATTGATCTGGGATCGGCATGTGTCGTTTGCTCCTTGGAATTTAGAGGGAAACCCAAATCCGATAAACATTTCCATGGTGAGGGCCCAACCCTAAAGCCCGTCGTCATTCTACTCAACTCTCAAAAATAATAATCCTTCCTTTTTGGTCAAGATATGGCCTTCCCGTGCGTGTTGCACGGCATTTCGTATCCGCCCTCAACCAAAAATGGTTAAAGTTTGCCCCTGGCTAGCCTAGCACTGATTACATGAGGCTCAGGGCACATGCAAGAACAGACAAAGAAAATAAAGGAAAACCAACTGACCATTCTGTGTAATTTCTGATCTATATGAGCGCCGATTGGTTGCGGAGCGCGTGCTATTCACGTGTTGGAGAACAAGACAGGCGGAAGTTGAGGAGAGTGCCCGTTTTTGGCGAAGAGCTTCACGGAAGATCTTTGAGTACATGACGATCATGACGATGGCAGGGATCCAAAATGAGATCGAGGATGACACCAGTGCATAGACTGTAAGGGAACATAGCAAAGAATTAGAGGACCAAAAAGTTCCCTCAGGGAAAACACAACATACTACACAATCTTAGCACGCGACAAGCAAATAATCGCAATCCAACGCAACGCTATGGCAAAGTCTTGTGAAAGTCCCATCCATCCCAACCAGACGACCCGACTTTCCAAAGAAAATGGTAAGACTGGGCCGGCCCATTTCAATAGTTGGATTCATTCATTGGAAAGGACAGTCGGATTTCGAGGGTGGTCAAAGCGATTTCGACGCTCCTCGGAAACCTAATACATATCCATGTGTCCGCTGGGAGGAGATGGGAAAGGGATTTGCCCCTTGCTGAGACTAATTTGTGAAAAAATCCAGGGAATGGTATGGAAACATCTTGACATTGGATGTCGTATTGTTCACTTTAGTTTGGACTAGGAATGGAGGGAGGATTCCAGGAGGACGAGCCCTTTCCGGAGATTTCTCTGTGAGCGTAAAGACCAATGGGACACATGGAGTGGATGTCGGTCGGAGGGCATGAATCTGAAGTGGAAGGTCTTCGTAGGATAGCATTGTGTGAATGAAACCCATCCTGTCAGCCCCGGTACCCTCCTAACTTGCACTTTTCTCATTTGGAGAAGTCGACAGGTCGGAAGACAAAGTGTTTTCCTAAGCGGATCCTATGTGTTTCCGCGCATTCGCAAAATTCACATCTTTTATCGAGCCGCCGACCTTTGAAGGGAAGGAAAGAGAAGCGGGGGGACTCAAGAGTCTTTCCTTGATGGAAATAATATAACCATTCCACTCACTCATGTCCTTACTCTTTACACCCATTTCAATCTCCATTATTAAAACTCCAGCTTTAGAGTCCAACTCCTCACTCTCCGCTCCTTCTCAACTTCACCATTTTCTGCTCCTCTAGTCTTGACAACAAACGTCTTTCCTTTCCTCTGAAGCTTAAAGCCTTCCACTCCGTACGCTTTCCCTCAAATGATTCGGGGATAAAGCTCAAGTTTCTCGGAATGAGCTTACTACTCTCCTTGTGTTCACTCCTTGCTTTATTCTCCTTTCCCTTCCCTTCCTGCTTCAAATCCAAATTTCATCTTTGGAGATGAATGCCCTTTCATAGGCGAAACTGTCCACATTTCAAAATAGAATTCCGGGAATCAAAAATGATTATTAGGTTTTTTGTCCTTTTTTTGTACAGTCACCGGCTCGCTTTTCACCATTTTCTTACATTCTACGAATTCAACAACAATTTGAAGCTTTTGTGGTGCAGAATTAATGCACTTGTAATGATCTGATGTGTGCTATAGTACACTATAGAATTACAAAGAGAAACTCGTTCTCGTGAATTACAATTTAAAAAACATGACTCGACAAAAGGGCACGTGTTTGTCTCGTGTCTTCATTTGTAATCATAAAATTTCCTGAAAACCAAGCTTTGTTTGTGACATTTATGATCCTGCAGTTGAATCACGACCGGAGGATGCCGAAATAGAGCAGAGCGAGAATAAAACAGACAACATAAAAATGTAATTGTTTTCCCCCCACGTTTTATGATAGGGATGAAGGATGCGACCTTGAGATGAAGCCAAAATGATGGATGTTCGGTGCCGTACCCCCCGAACGAAACTTATCTCGCCACTAAAATCTGCACTAACATGGCAGCACGTAAGATTGGCCTTCGAAGCTGGAGGGCGGGTGAGTGTGTGTGTGTGGGACGGGATTTCCGGATCTGAAGGGGAGCTATAGAATTCGTCTAAATATAAAATCGTCAAAAGAAGGACGTTTAATTCATACACGCGTTCAATTTAATAACTTCGAGGCGCCAACTGGTCCCCTTCGACTTACTAATTTGAATGGTTATAATATCCAAGCAGTTGCCTGATATACATTGCCTGAACTTTTACCTTCATCCCCTCAACTTTTCCTTCAGCCAACAAAGATTCATAACTCATTTTAGGAAAGGGAAAGGAATTATATTTTTCATCTTGAGATTGGATTCAGCCGAGGACTCCCCCCCCCCCACACACACACTGTATGAAGCCCAAAACTGATGAATTCCGTACAGAATTTTATTGGCCGGGAACCGACCAAGGGAGCAGTTTTGGAGAGTGTTTTTCCACGAGCCTGAGAAGGTGTTGCCGCCGCAATAAATGAATGATACGCAAGGGTGAAACTACGTTTCTCACTTATAGAAACGCTCGGCATTATAAATGATTTACAAGTTTCCCGCCTTCGGGTATGCTGGGAGGGACTGACTCTGGGGATTCAAGGGAATTCCAGCCCAACTCCTTTCCTTCCTGAGCTACATTGTTTAAGCTTTTCCTCCTGTCCCATATTCCACAGTGGTGGAATTACATTAAAGTCCTGTACCTCCTCATCCTTCTTTTCTGTATAATTTCCCCTTTTGCATTCATTGGCCGCCGCTTTGATCCTTTGTTTATTAATTGATAAAGGTACGGGTTGTATAATGTGTCTGCAACATTAGCTAATCTTTCTTGAGCATGAATAGCGAGCAAGGGCAGGGAATGGAAAGTAAAAACTCCAAAAGAAACCGGAAGAAAGGAACATCAAAATCCATGAATCTTTTAAAAAGTGTTCCCGGCTTTTCTATGGCTGAAGGCAACGGCTGGCACGCCTGGCCGCCTTCAACATCTGAGCGTGACATTTTGGTTCCGACAACTTCATTTGGGGAAGGGTTCCTTTGATGGATTCCATGGGAAGATACAGATACGGACGGAATCAAAAGTGAATCGAAAGTGTAGCCTAGGGACAGGTCGGAGCGGGGTGAAGGAAATTCGGGAAAAGGAACCATGGAGAAAAGCAGGTGCGTGATTTTTGGGGAACATGTATTACGTGCTAATGACGTCAGCTCAGGCCTATAAGGTCTCTCCCTCCACCTAAATGCCAAGGAATCGTGGAGTGAAAGTGAATGGGTCTCCAGTTTCTGCGTGGATTTGCAGAAAATGCTTTGTGCCCGGTCCTTTCCATGGGATGAATGGGAAAGGAGTGGGTGCTTGTCTTCAGCATTGGCGCCTGTGGGGTCCGATCCCCTTCGTCCGGTCGCATTGCGTTGGATTTGAAGGAATGAAACTCCCCGCTCCGGGAAATGTCGAAAAAAGTAGATCCATATGTACAAAACTTACCCGTGTTAGGAACAAACTCGCACAAGTCAGGATTTTCAGCCAAACGGGCCCGGTAGTCGTCTGTCGTATAAATGCCAAAAAATATAGGAGTGAAGGACAGAATGGACGGGAGGATCCAAATGCAACCTGGAAAACACACAAGAAAATAACAAATGCTTGTGAAATCCGGGTGACTTAGACGAGACGTGAATGACTTTTATTAGGCAGCCATCCCGACAACTCAATCTTCCTCCACAAAATATAACCCCCCTTGTATCCTGGACGGCACGAGGGGCAATCGTACTCCGCTTTCCCCTCTCTATCACCTTTTCCCACAGAATCAATTATTTTATGGTGTGGTCCTGTAAATGGGCTGAGCCTCAAACACACCAGGGGAAAATCTATTTGAACATAATCACATAAGGATTTGGGAATTTGTTTTGTGAAGGGAGTTCGTGTTTGGGGCAAACATAACATAAAACTAAAACTTTGGTAAATATTGGCTCTGACAACTCCTCACAATCCGTTCAGTTCCTTTTGTTGCTTCCCGAATGTTTATTCTTCTGAAGTCTGGCAGGGAAACGGCTATCGAGACAGCCTTATATATCTAATTGATTTTGTAAAAAAAAAGTTTTCCTCCAAAGGTCCGCGGAGAGAATTGCTTTGTTTCGTTTCTTGGAAGTGGACTCACCACCAAATCAGACCTCATTCAATTTCAACTACAGGCAGGAAAGAAGCCTCTGAGTTTACAACCTCAAACATAAACACGTTGCACAGACAGTTGAATTGAGTAAACCGATCTGGTATACATAGGGTAGGCTTCTAGTCCTATTCAGGCAGTTACTAGAATATTACATCTTGCCTTGAACTCAAGACTGGTAATTAACAAACCTCTTTCATATTATAGAATATAAAGTAAATGCCAATATTCAGGAGAGCCAAACTACAACGTTCTGCACTCGGTGAAAGTGTTTATGACATGGGAATTGAACGGCAATATGCTAAAGATATGCCTTTTATTACCCGTTCAGTTAATGGCAATCCTTTGGAAAATGAATGCAGATATAATCACGTAATTGCCCAAGCAGCCCTTACACAAGCGGAGTATAACAAGGGATTCAGATTACGGCCGGTTACGCTGGAGTTAGGAATCAGGAGCACAAACACCGGGAGTACTTTACTCCTTCATTTGATCATAAAATGCAAATATGGCCATCAAGGTGGATGAATTTGCTGAAACAATAAACTCACTTATCATGATCCGCACTGTTTTATGTGTCATCTTTAGCGGATACTCCAGCGGTCGACAGATGGCATAGTATCGATCAACGGAGATACAGCAAAGATGGAGTATTGAGGCCGTGCTAAAATAGACGTCCATCGAGTTGTAAACATCACAGAGAACACGCCCCCACAGCCATCGGCCTAAAAAGTTGAAAATTCAAAAAATTAAAACATTAAACTTCCATGGTTCAGAAGATTACAAATTTGGAAATGAAGTCATCAAAGTGTTTTGCAAAGTTTTCATTCAAAGAAAATGAAGTGGCCCGGAACTTTACTTGTGTAGGACTTAATCCCAGGAGTATCTGTCTTAAGATTAATTTGAGCTTACCTCCATTGAGAGCCATGGCAGCGTTAAAAGTCATCGCACAGAGTGCCACGAGCATATCAGCCATCGCTAATGAAACATAGAAATAGTTGGTCAGGATGCGGAGTTTCCGGTGCCTCATCACCGAAACAATGACCAACATATTTCCTATCACCGCAGCTACAATGATACTAACGAAAATCAGTCCTTTGATAGAGTTTAGGGCAACCTGCAAATAAGCAAAAAAACTAAATTAGTCCAAATTAAATCATTTGTATGCCCCACTGGCTAGAATTTATACTATATATAAAATTTAAGATGTACACACGGCAATTTCTAACATTATGTGTGATTAATATTTAAAAGTGTCGCAATACGTTGACATGAACGTCACAAAATACGCAGAGGCTAAAGGATGCAAGTAATTGGTCTCTATTTTCGTCGCAAATTTCCAGAATACGGATTACCGAATAAGCCTCTCATTAGTTTGAATATTCAGGTGTGCCAAAGGTAGAATAGAATGGGAATTGCCGAATTATTGCAATGAGTATAAAACAGAGGTAGTCACACTATTCAGCATTCTCAACATCAAAGCACTGTGTTACTTTTTGCAATTAAAAAATCGTTTCTCAAATTCCGTTTGAATGTTTTCTCCATAATGCAACATAGTAAAGTCGTCATAAACATCTGGTACAGAGTCAGAAAGATCTAATGATGCTTCATATTATACATAAACCTACTGTACGCCATCGGTGTTTTTGTCTGAGAAAATATCCGCCTGTCAGAACGAATCATAAGCCAATTTCCATCAGGAAAACATAAAGTTTTCCCTTCTTTTCTGGCAAATGGAATTGTCTAAAAGGGTTAACCAATTTCTCTTTCATTTTCACAATTGCTGCAGTTGAGTATTCTTTGGGAAGCAGATCGGAATCAGGAATATATGATGAGTGACGGATGAGATTTGCAAACTTGAGCGGTAGCTTCAAAGTGGATTCTCATTCAAAAATGGCAGGTAGTTTGTTATTAAATCTATTTAATAACACTGCATCAAATGTCAATAGTTCAAAAGAAGCATTACGTTGCCCGGTACTTCCTTACCGAACCGACATCCCATCGTCGCGGCAATTTCTCACTACGCAAACCTATATACAACTATTCCCTACCTGGATTTCTAATCACCACCACACGGCTGGCTTATTCAACATATGATTTTTTTATACGTATGCATGGGCATGCCGGCATGCGTTATATTACAAGAATATCAGGTAAGGTCGAAAGCGTTCATGCTTGTGTGTATATCAACGGCGTAACTGTTGTCAGTTCTACGTGTTTCTTGTGACCCGGCATGATATTTTAATTACATAACCTGTACTTTTAAATTGCACTCATGAATAAGCCAAAACAGCTATGGTTTAGAGAAATAAAGTGTCAAAAGTGAAGGAAAGACAAGTCTATTTGAGGAGCAGTCATGCGGAAGCATTGCGAAGGAAGTCAAGCATTTCGCTATGACGGATTGTTGAATGTACGACCAAAATGTAATGATTGATGTAATGATTGAGGCAGGGTCTCCATTACATTACATTTTGGTCTTACACTCCAGATTCTAGCATTCTGCCCACATTGGCATCACCAATGCAATGCATGAGGAATGCC
Source organism: Orthonychiurus folsomi (assembly GCA_036851895.1). Lineage (NCBI taxonomy): Eukaryota > Metazoa > Arthropoda > Collembola > Poduromorpha > Onychiuridae > Orthonychiurus > Orthonychiurus folsomi. Next base: position 12,054 of record JAAXYW010000976.1, read on the forward strand.
ATATGAAGAAACGAGTGCTGAGAATAATGAAAACTTTTCTCCTTTTGTATAACTTTCCAGGCTCAACTTTGGGATTAACTTGTGTATTTTACTATTATCGGACTTTTCTTTTGAATCAAATTCTTGACGTGACTTTTCCGAAATATCCTGACTTACCACTAAGGATTCCTAATAAGATTTCTGAGAGAAGTCATGAGTAGGTAAATAAATTGTGGCCCAAAATATGAAAATTTGTGCACAAAACAGATTGAAGACCTATGTATATTTACTTACAACAGAACAAGTAAACAATATTATTTTTATATTATATAAATTGACAAAATCGCTTGAGATGTCGGAAACGTCTGTCAAACTTATTCCGTTGGAAGCACCCAGAATTGCTGAGCTGTTTACTAATATGAAGTAATGTCGTTACTCAATCTTGGAACTTTCACTTAATTAAATTAACAGCCTGAAACTTATCAGAATTCTGGAATATATATAGCAAAATATCATACGCAGAGTTTGGAAACTCGGGACAGCATTAGTTTTGTATGACGACGTAATATTATTAATTCGTGGAAACCTTATTTTACATTCTCAATCCGTTATCTCGGATGAAATACTGGAATTTTGTAGATTTTTGAATGGGATGATCCAAGAATAAATTGTAAGCGAAGAAAAATATTATTCAAAACTTCTGTTAAGCCAGGAATATATTTCACATGATACTTTATCCGAAGTTGAAATTCAAGAGCTGCAAAACCCTGTACACAATTCCGCGTCCAATTAACTCTCATAAAAGTTTCACAAGAGTAATTGGAAGCGGCCGGGTGGCCGCCAGCCTCAATGGTGAAACTGTTAATACATAAATAGATTGAGTTGCTTGATTGGGTAATCACCCGGCTCTAATTAACGTTTGCCTGTAACTGCAGAGTTCATTATGATAAGAGCCGAGCACAATTACACCAACTACAAAATATTCGGGTGAGATGAGTCCAGCACAAATTGCGTGGCTAATTCAGATTGCACTTGTATATCCATTGCTTCCTTTCCTACCAATTCGTATCCAGCAAATCGTAAGCGCATTTTTTTAACTACTTTTCCGAAAAACTTGATCTCAGAAGCTAAATAGACGGAAGTACATGATGTACATACGTAAACTTTACTAGTATTTGTCTATATAGAATTAACTATTTAATTAACTGAAGAGCAACGTGGTGCATTGAGTCAAGTTGTAGCTCTGTGTTTGCTTACATAAACAAGAATGTCCATAAGCTGGACAGTTTTTCGTGTTACCACTGCCAGTCCGGCTAAAAGTTCACGCCATTCAATTTTTAGCAAACTCTTCGGAATTAAATACACAGACGCGCTGGACTTGACATTTGATCACAATCCACTGTGTAATTGACACCTGGCAATGGCACAATGGGCGGTCCGAACGAAAATGAATGATGAGTTAGGAAACTACGAAGACGTTTAATTTCTCTCGACAACCCATTCTGTTATTTTTAGTCCTGTGTCCTTGCCTGGTGAGAAGGGGCCAGGCAATATTGGGACTGACATTTATTGGCCTGGCAGTGAATTGCACACCTAATTATGTGTTCGAGTTGCCCAAGGAAAGCACTCATCAATTTTTAAGTTAACGGCCCGTGGAGGTCCTTCGGGTTTGAATTGAAACGAGTGAATTCTCTTGTAGAAAGACGAAGTGACATTCTACGGTGAAATACAAGTAGCGTGCGCTGAATTATTATTTAGCCAATTCTACTCCATTGTGCACGAACTGGTAAAAAGGCTTTTGCCGTTGCATGCTATGCTGGTGTTCCAAATTATGTGTGGTTATGCAATATATTAGCAAGTACACTTATAATTAGTACAGGCTTTAACTATAGCATTTAATTTAGTTTAGAATTGAAAAACTTCTTGCGGAGGACGGAAACGGGTATTTTTAAAAGACATATTCCCAAATTGGAACACAATTATTGGGCATTCAGCAGTATTAACAAGCATAATAGACTCTGATTATCAGAATCAAATCAGAATATAAAATTTGAAAAGTACACAATAAATTACTAATGTTTGTTCTTGTGCTGGAGCTTTGAATGAGCAATCCAATTATTTTCTTCCTCTTGAGCGGATCAATAAGTGGACGTAACTCTTAGATAAATTGTAAAAACCCATATCGCATTCACTACACACTCCAGTTGGGTTCCCAAACCCCTTGACGTGCGGAGAAGGGCTGCATTGATTTACCATTTAACCATCAGATGAAAAGAAACAAGCAATTAAGAACTCGAAGTTCTCAAACATTTGTACAAACTTCAAAAGCCATTTGAAACCGGTGCCGCGGATCCGTAGTTGAGAAACAGATCTAAGGGATGGTTAATTAAGACAAACCCGTGTCCTCCTTTGCAAAAGACATTCGTTTTCGAAAGGAGGCCATCTCATCGTAATTCAAAGCTTTGTCAGCTGGTTCACATAATAAAACCTTCTGAATTCCAACACAATCCGCCGCCCTTTGTGGGATCAGTTAGTGACGGACTGCACTTTTGATCACCCACTAAACCTGGATTTTGACGACCATTGGGAACCTTGGGGCCGATCATCACATTTAGGTTTGCCAATATGAGTCCCTCCTTAAGGATCCTCCTTAAGGGTTGGAGAACCGGTCATTAAAGCTGTGATCAGAACTTTTACTGGATTTTTAAACCCCTCTTTTCAACACCATGCTTTGCGGTTTTCCTCTTTTATCTTTAAAGATATTTTGCGTCACAGATGGCCAGGCTCACTCCAATTTGATGACCAAGTAGTAAATGCTTTACCACGTTGTGGAATGATGATGTGATGAGTGAGGTTATGCGATGACTGTTTTATTATTCGGTGAAGGCCGTGTGAGTTACGACTTCAAGGAAACAGGTCTACCGTACAGCACATTACATGCAGTTGCTCCCGATCAATCCAAGGTATTTTAGTTTCTCCTGACAATCCAATCTTATTTGATGTCCCAAGAATCATAAAATTTTGAAATGTGTAAAGCATCTGTTCCAGAAGCTTTATGACGCAACTGATGTAATTTGGGTGAGTTTAAAACAAAAAATCCAATTTACTAAGAAAAAGTGGTTGTCAAATTTTCTTAACAAATGCCGTACTTAAAAGGACCACTGATTTCTTTCGCGTTAAATTTTTGGACAGCGCTCTTTAACTAATTGGTATTTTAATCATTTTTGACATGCCATTTTTAAATCGCTGTTGTTCTAAACAGTTTAAGAACGAAGAGCGGAAGGAAACTCGCAATCCCAAACCCACGTGAGCTCGAATTCCACCGCTTTATGTGTGAAGTGGAGTTTAGGAATTGTGTTAATAGACATCCTTAAGGTCAGACTGGAAGAGGGATGGTGACAATGGCCAAGTAGACTTAAACTACGTGCAATATTTTACCTGCTTCAAGAATCCATACATAATGAATGATTAATGTTTGGATTTCGGAGTATAATTGGATATTTTCCTGTCACGCAATACAAATTAACCTGCTACATCCGACACGAGCATTGGGCATAAATAATGAACCAAAATGTGGCAAATACTCCGGAGTGATTTATGAGATGACTTGGAGTGAGTAAGCCTACTGTAGTGAATGCACACAAAAGTCGCACGTCTTCAAACTTTCACAGCTTGGACTTTCCGCCTCCGTTTTATGTGTTTCCATTCAGTTCGTCAGTTCCTGCACTCTATAAGAATCAGCACACCTTCAGAAAATTTTTGTCACGTTAACTTAATGAGTTTTGATGAATATTATTTCGCAGAAGGAAAACTTATTGCAAGAAAAAGTTCTCATTAAATTTATCAACTTTGATCTGAATTTTGGCGTGGAGATGGAAATCATAATCAGCCTCCGCTCAAGTCGTTATTCAGTGGCAGTACGCCAATGCAAATTCAGTTCTATTATTCAAAAAGTTTGCGAAGCTTAATTGGCAAGGGGCTTTTTGTTACAGAACTTGGATTTTGAATCTTGACGATAATCAGTTGGAAGTTCAGAGATTGAATTCACCCGCTACTCTAATGCTGTATAATAGAAATATCCCGATTTATGCATTTTAACATCAGGGAGAGAAATACTGTCATAGGATCTTATTCAAGTAACTCCTGCCAGAATTAAGGGCCCATCAGGACCAGTTTATGTGATAATTTACAAAGCTGGAAGTTGGAAGCATGTGAAGCGTGAGTATGTAATGCAGGCGTCAGAGATCCACCCACGCCGGATTAAAAATTTACAATGGAGACACCCATAACCTCACAATTTTGGCCAGTCTGAAGTGCTTCCATTTGATTTGATAATATTGCAAAGTAAAGTAAAATCTGGTTGTACTATTCGGAGGAAAAGAACCCGACATAGACATTAAAATTATGACCGCCCACGGGCTACATGCTTTTAGTACTCCAGCTCAGCTGATAACCATGCTTTATGACAACTTCAAAGGCGATAAGAGTAAAGTTGCTCTTGCAATTATGATTCCGGAATGTCAATGTTATTCTTGGAAAAGAAACGTACACAGCGGAGGCGGATGATTAATTTCCTCGGGTGGGTGGGTGGCATGGCTTTTCTATTCGTGGAACAAATTTTACTATCACATAATGTAATTCTAATATTTTCCAATTCATAACTTTTACAGTTAATTGTTGTTTTCAGAGCTTGTGACGCAAAATGGTAAAACCAAGTCCGGACAACCTTCATTCCCATTGTTGTTAGTAAATTATACTGGCTTTTACTGACGTGAAGTGTTCTGGTACAAATCTAGTTGAGCTTTAAAAATCTGAATTTTTTATTCCTCCGACTGTGTTGTTATTAGATAGTTTTGGGAGGACGATATTTCCATTTATTGATCCCCTTCCTGCTTTCCACATGCCAATTATTTACAGATCAGTTCAGTGAGCTCTCTGCGATGATTATGCGTAGTCAAACATCTAGCACAACCAGGCATGCTTTGTAAAGAACCATTTCCCCGCAGCATAATTACCCACAAAACGAGAAAGGGTGAAAGGAATACTGCACGCTGAGCCGTGACTACCGATGACTTGACGTTATGCAAATAAAGCCTTCTCCGTCAAATAGCCCTTTCTATGTGCTCAGATATGACAGGTGACGGAATGCGTGAATAATGGAGCCAATGAATTTTTATTTCACAGGCCAAGCGCCTAAAGTATTCATTCCTTCAGCTAATTAGCTCAATAAATGTAGTACATTTATTGGGTTCATGTAGGTTGGATACCAATCGTTAGCCTTGCATAATTTTTGCTGAATACACAGGTTTGCTCTCATATATGCTTCGGCGCTTATGCTTTTATTGTTAAGAACTCAAAGTAGGGGCAATGTTAGCCAACTTATTAAAAATCTGAGGTAGGGAATAAATGTAGTCTCTCTCGCTCTGAATAATTGGCGTCATTGTTTCTTCTTACATTATCTTAAGAATTAAGTTCACAAACCTGACCATGAAATCTGAACCTGAGCCGAGCTGCTGCGGAATTTTCTAAAATTAGGACGAAGTTCCTTTTCTATAGAGAGCGGATCTGGAGTTTTATATTTCTCACTGTCGATTCTAATTGAGTACTTTAAAAAGTCGGAATTGGTCAGCAAAACTGAAGACTTTTTATTGAGACACCGATAATCTGGAAATGGTTTTTACATGCAAATTCAAGAATTATACAAACAGTGAAGCCGGGATTCGGAAAAGTCAAGTGAGCACTTTTAGGGTGTTATTTTTTAGGCTGCCAGCTGCTTGACTTTATAGCAGTGGGTGGGAGTGCGGGTGAGTTTTTGAGCAGGTGAAAGTGAAAGGTGTAAGAAAGTGTGATGCTTTCTCACTTCCAGAGGTGACCGCTTAACTCAGAAATGAGTCTGTTCTACTTCCTCCAGCCTTCAACGCCTCACCATACATACGCGGAGCGGAGCACGTATAACTCGTGGCCTTTTTTATCATTTCAAATCCAGAGACCTGTCCAGCTTTTGCTGAGCTGGTCAAACGGATCCAATTATATTACAAGAAATGCGATGTAGTAAATAATTCCTTTGAAATCAATTCAGCCTGTGGCTCGTTCGTATTGATGACTAAGCACGCTGAGAATGATGATTAAATTAATTCATAATTCTGATACCCTACCACACGCCAGGAAGGTTTGCCAAGTGCTAGTTTTGTTGTTTCATGCACGAGAAATAATTGTGGTGGCGAACATTTTCCTTTTATGCGCGTATATGGCCTAAATAGGAATCCGGCTGACGTTAATACGAATGCTATTGATTGGATTCACATAAAACCGACCACGTCAGTTTTTAAAGCAAAGGTTCGTTTCCATAAATGAGATTGAGTCATGCAGGTTGACGTGCATGACGACAGAAACACAGGGACCAATATTCTAGACATGAAATTGGAATGCGAGCTTCAACTGGAACTTTGGATACACTTCTACGCCAGCCAAAAAAATAATTTTTGAATTAAAAAGTGAGTGAACCCAAGGGAAGGGAGTACTCTAAATTGAGCAAAAAATGCGAATAAGAATGTAAAGGAGTAGATTCTGACGGCGGAGCAGTTATTTATAGACCACGTACACTTTTTTGAACCTCGAGAAGGTTGACAATTTCCCTTGCGCGCTGTCACTGTCAAATAGAAGGCGGCTGGTGTAGTGATATATGTTTATGGTTTTCAGCTACTGGAGTGTATGATTTAATAACCATTATGATTTTGATTTGAAATAAAGGCGTTTCATGTCGAGTTAGACTTAGAAGAGATTTCCAAGCTAACGTTCCTTCCTTGCCGCGCAGAGGAAACTCTGTTGACATGTTTTCCACGATAAGGGAGGTTAAGAAATGTCAACCTAATCCTTAGTTCTGCGTGCTTGTCATACAAGAAATAGCGATTTGAACTTCTAAGCATTCAACCCCGGAATTAACTTGAAATTCCACCAGAGTAACTCCAGCATGGTCCGGAAATTGGCAGGCATAGCTACAATCTTCATCAATTTATAATTCTTCCGTTACAAAATTAAAGCATAATCAACTTTCTGCTAAAGGTGGAAAAATCTACTCCTCTTTTAGGGTTCTGGAAAACCGTGACATTGGAAAGAAAATGAGTTTCTAGACAAGAAACTCAAGAAAGCTTTGTAAAACCGACCTTGGAAAGCAGGGCTTCCGGTCTTAATTAGACAAACCATGTAATTCCAGAGCATCGCGGAGTCTAGGATCAAAAATCTTACTTCAAGCGCGGGATTATCCTCCGATTTTGTGGCACTGGAGTGATTCTCGTGCTCCATTGGATTGAGCTTGGACGCAGTTGACGTTGCGACGGCTGCCATTGTCATCGTCGTCGTCCCCGTCGTCGTTTCATTGTCATTTAACACTGACTCGAGCGTAGTTCTGAGCAAATGCTCGGTCAACAGTGGAATTAGCGTCGAAGTCGTCGGCCCCGGAACGTGTCTGTTCATGTCGGAGTGCACTCAGCACCACAAACCGTCGTCGGTTCCATGGCCTTACAAAGCCAGTCACTAATCTAAATATGTCACTTTCCGGGTCACTCAAAATCCCCCGAGTCCGGGCCACTCAAATTGTTTTGAATCAATCCCAGCAGCCCTTCAAACTGAACCTAAACTGGACTCACTCACACTTTCGGAATGCGTTAAAATGAACAAAGGAAAACTCACGTGGCGAAAGACCATGAATGTGATTGATTGTGAATTTATTGCAAAGGCGAAAAAAGCCGTGTCTGTCTTTGTTGACTTAATGGAAGAGATTAAGTAGGGGGAAAGATTTGTTTGTGGTGCGTGGAAGGATGATGATGTAGTTGACTGGAGTTCTTTGCACATACTGGAGGAGGATGGGCTGGCCTGGTGGCTCCTGGTCATGTCAACCAAAGCCCACTCAAACCAAATACCGAATGCATGCATCCAGCCAGACGCATGATCTGTGGCCCATGCCTCCCGAATTCACAAAATCCAAAAAAGATCTTTCCTCACACGCCAAAAGCCCGGCGAAAACGGAGCTGGGTTCTCTCCCTGTATTTCCTACGTACAACTAGGAATTACGAAGGAGAACAAAATCAATAGCGAAATCCGAGAGGACGGACGGCTTTCAATTTTCTCAAACCTTACCGTCGTCCCTTGTCTTTAATAAACTTGCTCGTAATTTTCTTCCTTCTTGGCAGTCAACACCAGAATTTGGAATTTGAGTGAAACTACAGTGCTATGCTAGGTAATTGGGGATAAATATTTTAATTCGATCCCTGAGCCTACAATAATGATAACATGATGAGGAACTATATATTTTTATCAGAGACTTCTATTTTCAGAAGAAATGAAAGAGGAAGGTTGCTCAATATAAGAAAGTTGAAGTGTTTGTCGGCCAAAACAAACCATTCTAATCATTCCATTACTACAAAAAGACGCAAAAAAATTATTTGCGATGACATAATATGCTTTAGGAACCAAAAAGACACAGAATGCTTATTTGCTAAAAGTGGGTTGCTGAATCAAATCATTATTTGCAATTTCAAATATTTACGCTGTCACATGCCCTAGCCCAAAATCCGCATTAGAGAACTATTTCTTTCAATTTGTGTTAATTAAAAAATAAACTAAAATATAAAGCTAAATTAACCTACGTTGATGGCACTGATAAACTAATATCATTGCAGTATGACGCAAAGTAGTACAGTTGCAAAGATTATGACAAAGACATGTTCCTGATGTATAGTGTTAACAAGCCTTCAATATTAGATGAAAGAAGAAGAATCATCTCTATTAGAGACTCTGACAATACCACAATGTTTGTCATTTGACACAGAATGCCATTAACATTTTTTAAGCAGTAGAAAAAGGGTTTAAACACATGTGTATTATTAGTTTGTTTAATTGGGGTGAAGGTTACAAATGATTTTATTACAAGTAGCCTTATTTTATTTCATTTCGTAGTTCTTTAAGCAAGCGGGCCATCCAACCCAACCCCAATCTCTACACTACATGCTATCTGCTATGCTTAACACTACGGGAACGGGATAATGTCGAACACAATTTGAATATGCAAAGTAAAAATATAACTAAGAATTGAGGTCCGACACGTGTTTGAGTTCGCAGTTAGTAATCACATTTTTAAAATCTAAAATACCATGATTACTCAAATTAGGTACGAATGTTACAGTTTACATTCCGTTTATTAAGTGATTAAGAAAATAGTTTGCAGAGCGTATGGAATTAAGCATTTTCTTCCTCTCTTTGGCCGATGATATGAAGCCATGATGATTTATCAACCATTAAAGTTCTTTCATGCAGTTTACTAAGTGATAGAGTGAACATTTTTTGTTCTTCCTGGTTTGAGAATTTATGTTCGCCAAATTTAATTGATGGACGCTATGCGTGCGCGCCTTATTTCATTTTATATTTCACAGTCTCAGTCTCCATATTTTCCAGTGGCTAAATTTATAAGATATCAAATAATGCATCGCCGCTGCGCACTAAGAAATAGTACTGCTATTATTGCCTGAAAAAGACAAACAATATTTAGCAGTGAAGACGCCGAAATCTATCCGTATGAAATGAATGTCACTTCTCGATTCTCGATGTTCAGTCCAGTGATTTACGATCTGGCCACATTAACCGAGACTTGTCCAGGCGGCTCCTGGACACGAATCGAATGCGATTGTGTTAAAACCGCAGCAGCTGTTGCCCAGTGCCGAAAAATAGTAACTAGAGATTGTACGGATATTGTTTAATTACTAAAGTATCTTGGAACAATATTATTTTGACCAAGTTTGTTTGTTGTGCTGTGCATATATTGTCAGGAGTGCGCTGCACACGGTATTGCGTTTTCCCAAATATCATGCGGTCGTCTTTGACCACTATTGATCTTTGAACTCCAATGAATGACCCGACTGACCCCGCGCACTGCTACTGGCGACACTTGGCTTTCATATATTTTTGTTTTTACGGTGAGAAGTTGGCATTACTAACAATTAATTTCATTCATTAGCTGATTGTCCAACACATGATATTCAATTCTTATATTTTTGCGTAACTAGATCGATGACATTTAATGCTTGTATAATCTGCCGTGCCAGCGCAGCGTCGCGTCGTCGTTCCGGTTCATATCCATCGGTATCGGAATTAATGATACTGAATCTACGCAGAGTACAGATATATTTATGTAGGTCTGGCTCCAAGCATTGCTGAGAATTGCACTAACTATCTAGGAAGGTAATTTACAATTAGGTAAATTTGACCGACTATAAAGCGTGTGGAGTTTCATCAGACGAAGTCACGACTCACGAAGTGTGCTTTTGCTTTTTTTCACCCACTAACTACGCGCGCACGTGTAGGGAACAACAAGGTGTGCCACGTGCGACGTTCGTTAAATATGGGAATAATTTTACTGCACACCCAGCTAAAGCCAAAGCCACGTCAACAGTATGGACACAAATGGATGATGTGTTTTGCAGGAATAACTTTTTTCTTCGGAATGTAAAAAAAATTACTGCGTGCATTTAAAGATTACGTTACATACGTTAATATTTCTCGTGTCATCTCATATCTTCGGTCAGACTAAAGTTTACGGTATGCAAAATTTTTCTAAGCCCTTTTCCTTCTTTCTCTGGGTTGTGGGACTTGGAAAAATTTTCTAAAGCGAAAATTCTTTTGACTAGCAGGGGCTCTGCCCCTGCACCCCGCAATGTTCTCATCATCGCACAATCGCACACCGTCGTTTAGGACTTAAAGACACACTATATTGCATATATCTGTGTATTCATATTATGTTTTCAAGTTTACTCACTACAAAGAATAAATTAACTCTAATCAGGGTATTTCACAGTTAGAATATTTAGAAATTGCTGGAAATTAGATAAATCACGACCACATAAAACTTTTGCAATTTGGCCGGGTTTGGATTGGAGGTAGGAAATCCCCACGATTTGAACGGCCCAATGAGGGCGAGCCACGATGTCGGATTGCCCTCCCTTCCATCGTCCCAATCCTGTCTGAATGTGATTGGCTGGGCTAGTGAGCGAAGTTCGAATGAGCCAATAGTGAATAGCCACGGTTATGCCGACTGTACTTAGACTAATCTAGTCTGTTCTCAGCTCTTCTCTCCATCCGTCTGTCATTTCAATTCTCCTACTTGGCCTCCTCAGGTGGATCAACACTTGACTCCAGAAAACTGCTTAAATTCAACTTGAATTTCAGTTTGAACTATTAGTTTTATTCCGGAATCCAAGCCTAGTGCTCTTCCTGTTGAGCTACAAATTAAAAAGACAAAATGCAGCTAAGGCATAGCCTAGTCTTGTTAGTGTGCTGGACGGTTTTAATCAGCGTTACTTCCTCCAAAGAAGATAAACCTAAGGATAAAGGCGATGTAGGAACAGTCATTGGAATTGATTTGGGCACGACGTACTCTTGGTAAGGAATATTTTTATTTGCATCGCCGGCTGGCCTGATTCTATTCTAGCAGTTATTCAACATCTTGCAAATCATGCACAGATAGATTTTTAGAAGTACAACAGAGAAGATATGAGATGTTCAAAATTTGTATGTGGAGCATTTGGCTGACTGAGAGTTGAATAATGTTAGTAATTTGCTTGCTACAACCACAACTAGCACTAATTTTGTAATGTTTGTATATTGCAGTGTTGGTGTATTTAAGAATGGCCGAGTTGAAATCATTGCCAACGATCAGGGGAACCGTATTACACCGTCATACGTGGCGTTTACAGCAGAAGGAGAACGGTTAATCGGAGATGCGGCCAAGAATCAATTGACCACAAATCCTGAGAATACTATCTTTGATGCAAAGAGACTTATCGGAAGAGATTGGTTGGATTCAACTGTGCAGTCTGATGTGAAATTACTTCCATTCCAAGTTATTGAGAAGAACTCCAAGCCACACATTCAGGTAAAGAAATTTAAATTTACTTGCACTATTAACTAGAAAACTAGAGATTTGTTGGGAGTTACAAATCTATGTTTTTCTGATTGCAGGTTGACACTAGCCAAGGAAAGAAAATTTTTGCCCCGGAAGAAATCTCAGCTATGGTTTTAACAAAAATGAAGGAAACTGCGGAGGCATACCTGGGAAAAGAAGTCACTCATGCTGTTGTAACAGTTCCAGCTTACTTTAACGATGCCCAACGTCAAGCTACCAAGGATGCCGGAACAATTGCAGGTAATAAGAAGCACTGGTCGTTTACTTGAGCATAGTATTAGTATCAGTGGTACGAAGTGCGAATCTTGTATTGTGAATGCTGATCTTTGATGATTTTGAATTAGGTCTTCAAGTAATGCGAATTATCAATGAACCAACTGCCGCCGCTATCGCATATGGGTTGGACAAGAAGGACGGTGAAAAGAACATTCTTGTATTTGATCTTGGAGGTGGTACCTTTGATGTGAGTCTGCTGACAATTGACAACGGTGTGTTTGAAGTCGTTGCCACCAACGGAGATACTCATTTGGGAGGTGAAGATTTTGATCAACGTGTCATGGACTACTTCATTAAGTTGTACAAAAAGAAGAAGGGCAAGGATGTACGAAAAGATAACCGAGCTGTTCAAAAACTCCGTCGTGAAGTTGAAAAGGCCAAACGAGCTTTGTCATCTGCTCATCAAACCCGTATTGAAATCGAATCTTTCTTGGACGGAGAGGACTTCAGTGAAACCCTTACCCGAGCCAAGTTTGAAGAACTTAACATTGACTTATTCCGTTCAACGATGAAACCAGTGAGCAAGGTTCTGGAAGATGCGGACATGAAGAAGAAAGACATCGATGAGATTGTTCTAGTCGGAGGATCAACACGTATCCCAAAGATTCAAAATTTGGTTAAGGAATTTTTTGATGGAAAGGAACCAAGCCGTGGAATTAATCCCGATGAAGCTGTAGCCTATGGAGCAGCCGTACAAGCTGGAGTGCTTTCTGGTGAACAAGATACTGGTGATATTGTCTTGCTTGATGTTAATCCCCTGACCATGGGCATCGAAACGGTAGGAGGCGTTATGACAAAACTCATTCCAAGAAATACTGGTAAGTTTAATAAGAGTTGCTGTCCGAGGACGGATATCCTCCGTGCAGTCGAAGTAAAATATGTTTTATTTTAATAGTTATTCCAACAAAGAAGTCTCAAATTTTCTCAACGGCGTCTGACAACCAACACACAGTAACCATTCAAGTTTACGAAGGTGAACGACCAATGACGAAAGATAACCATCTGCTGGGAAAATTCGACTTGACCGGAATCCCTCCAGCCCCTCGTGGCATTCCGCAAATTGAGGTGACATTCGAGATTGATGCTAACGGTATTTTGCAAGTTAGTGCGGAAGACAAGGGAACTGGAAACAAGGAAAAAATCACAATTACAAATGACCAGAACCGATTGACCCCAGATGATATAGAAAGGATGATCAAGGACTCCGAAAACTTTGCTGAGGAGGATAAGAAAATAAAGGAGAAGGTGGAATCCAGGAATGAACTAGAATCTTATTCTTATTCTATTAAGAATCAAATCGGTGATAAAGAGAAATTAGGAGCAAAATTATCAGATGAAGAAAAAACTAAAATAGAAGAAGCTGTAGATGCAACGATAAAATGGATGGAGTCAAACGCAGAGGCAGACGCATCAGAGTTTAAGAAACAGAAAAAGTCCTTAGAAGATATTGTGCAACCTATTATTGCAAAATTGTACCAACAAGGTGGTGGTCAACAACCAAATCCAGAGTCTGAGTCGAGTGATAAGGATGAACTGTAGAGATACTTAAATTATATGTGTGTCTAAATGTAATGTTGAATGATTGTGTTCTTGGGTACTTGGCACTTGGCTTTACCGTTTAATAAAATATACCTCCGTTAGTAAAATATTTACTTTTGAATGTTCACTTTATTTAACCAAGTAGTGAAGTAGTTTTACTCCTGTCTCAAAAATATAATAATCTGATAGCCAAATTTTGCCACAATTATTGTACTTAACTTTTCCTTATCAGGGTAAGTATTCTCGATTGCGTCTTTGCTGGAAGTGCGAACTGATCCTGGTGTGCTTGAATTTGAGTCAACAGTCAAGGCATTGGCATTGTGTGTATTAATTGCTGATATTTCTAATAGATCATGTCATGACCCACTTCGGGTGCTTTGGTATATATGTCATTGGATTCCTCATTCATCTCGTTTCTAACAAACTTTAAACTAACATTAATTACATGCTTCCCTCATAAAACAAAATTCAACCATACCATCTAAAACTGAAGTAATATTTGTACTCTGTATTCGCGCTGGTAAAGAAAACCCAAGAGACACACTGCGGATTCATGTGGTTAAATAAAGTGGTTTATTACTTGAAAAGTATCTGCTATACAAGTGGCTCAAAATTCATTGCATTAAACTCCCATATATAAATAATTGTGGGAGACAATCAAATTAGTGATAATTCTAAAATTGTGTTTTCATAAATCAAATGCATTTCATACACACAAAGAACTCGTGGCTTCCGACGCAAAATATTTGACATCATTGTCGGCATCGTCCTTCAGAATGTCTAAAATCGGTTTCAATTGTGAAACTGTGATACTGAAAAATAAAAACAAAATTAATGCTTA
>JAAXYW010000977.1:0-26618 GCA_036851895.1 Orthonychiurus folsomi
TCAGATTCTTGAGAACCAGAAATGGAATGTTGGTCATCTGCATGTGAGGAATTGCATCTTACAACTTAACAAACCCTTTGAAAATGCTCAAAATTGTTGAACATGTTCCGATAAGCTAGAAATGCTTGTTAGTTCGAATTTCCGTACCCTGCGACTGCGAATGGAATGCTATCACGACAAAGCTATTAATTTGCTCCTCGTGTGATTGTTTGGCCGTTTAGGTCTGGTCAGCATGACTTTTAAAATTAATGAATGGACTTCTGGAGCCGGGAAGCCTGGCTTAAGCCATCAGAAACAGGGTATTTCTCGCAACCCGGATTCCAATTATTGATTCGTACGATTAGATCAGACGCGCAGGCTTGTCCCACTTTTTCTCCTACAGCCTGGATCTCAATCCACCTTTCTTATTCATTTCCTTGTTAAAACGCAAAAACGTCTAAGATGCTCCAGCTCCTGATCCTTCGCCGCGCATCCACCACCACCATCACCAAGACGAAACTCCCGTCACGACCACTGCAAATTCAAGGCGAGTTTACAATTTTCGAACTATATTTCTCCGCTCTTTAAAATCACAAATTACAAAATGAATAAATCCCGTATTCTAGGCTCCCATTCCCATCAAGTAGCCATTCTGCCAATGGTCCAATACAAACTCAACCTCAAGTTACCCCGTCGTCACTTTAATAGTGGAGAGTCAATCCCATTTGAAATCACACTGGATAATCCGGATAATGTTAGCGTTCAAACCATGTCCATTAAATTGATGCAGAATACGGTTTACACTAAATATGAAAGAAGTTTCGGTTCAAGCCATAGTCGTCCGGCTCTCAAGTTGAGATCAAGCGTTTTGGTAACCGTCACGAATCCAGTTTACAGTTCTTCTGCATTTGGGGGAAGTTGGGTGGATTCCCTTAAAATTCCGAAGCTATTACCGCCGACTACTAGATTGCCACTGGAGCGGTTGGGTTCTGAGCAAATCAGTGAAATCCAGTATGCGTTGAAGGTTAGTACAAACAATTTTCTAATTGGAAACTTGGAAATAAACGCGATGCTTTTGGTAAAGGTGGAAGTCAACAAGAGTGAAGCATTTGGAACAATTGTGGAAGAATTTCCGATTGACATTGGAATCCCGGAGCAAAGTCGAAGTCTTCGTCCTCAGACGGCGGCAGTCCCCGACATCATAACATCGGGCCAGGAAAATTCAGAAAATTTTTCTGAATTGAATGTTCCAAGATTTGGACTTGATGACAAAGACGGCCCACCGCGCTACTCCATGCTTTCACTCCCAATTGTGGGGGGCAGTCGTTCTGGCTCTGTGGAAACTTGTAAGTTGTGCTTAGATTTCGATTTCATTTATGAACATATGACTTTGACCTAATGTCACCATATTGTATTTGTAGTACCGCCACACTACGACGACTCCGCCCATCTTATGTGAAGTGCAGTCTTTATTACAAGAATAAATTTCATTGTATAATTTCACACTTCCACCTGCTGTGCGGGATGGGAATGTGTGCTCTTTTAGATGTTCGTAGAAAGATAATTGTGTCTTAGACACTTCAGCTGGCTTTGAATGGAACTATTGTATTAAGTTTAACTTGATATACCTGAAACGCACATAACGGAAATGGCACAATGAAAACGATTCACATTATATTTAGTTTTTGATGAAAATGTACATGAAAATGTTTTTAAACTCTAATCTGAAAATGGCTTCTCGTTGATTCGAAATGTCTGCTTGAAATATGTAACATTTAGAATCGTTCAATGTTGTCACATGCAAATCTTGAAAATGGTTCTACGTCTATATGGTATTATTATTCTCCGATAAGAAGAGACCATAATAAACTAAACCAAAACAAACAATTTGTGAGAATTCGTTTTATTACAGAATCGGATAGGAAGATGCTACCCTAATTACGACATGCGCAAGGTTTAGTAGAAATCTTGATTGAAAAGAATTTTAATTTATTGCAGTGAATAGTTTATTATTTCGGCGATCATTTTTAGTCAACAATTTTATCGGAAAGATTTTGATGTCTTGAATATCTTAATTTGGAGAATTTTAGAGCAGGTTTTCAACCTGAGCAAATTGCTCTACCTCGGCTACAGTATCCTCCTCTTCGTCCATGGGATCTACAACAGGTTGGCGTATGTCCACCGTTGTGAACATGTCACGTCACAAGGAGTAACCGCGGAAACTTCTTCAACGCCAACTATCAATAAATTTTAAATTTAAAAAAATTATATTTAAAAGCAGAAATACTTGAAACTAACCAACACAAAAAAGCACCACGGCAATGATGAGTATCGCACAAAGTTTGACCATTTTGGAGCAAATTGATTTCACGAGAAGCAGGAATACGGTTCAGGAGTTTGCAGAAATCCTCTACAATCACAAACTAATGCACATGGTGCTGCTTTTATGCCTTACCAACTCCGGGAAAAATCGTTGTAGAGATTAACTTGAGCCGGAAACCGGTAAAACAGGAGGTGGTCTCTGTCAACTCAATAACATGTGTGATGCTAAAATTTCATCGGGTTTAGTTTGATAAATAAATGCGCCTAGGCTCTGCCACACCCCCAGCAAAGAACTAATGTTAGGAGTGCAACCGCAGATGCTTATTGTGGTCTTACTAAAGTGAATATGTTTCCTGTACATTTGGTTCATATTATTTACTTCAGTTTAAAAAAAATTGGTGGGTACATTTTGTAGCAATATGTTAAGGAAACTGCAAGTTTAATGCAGGAAGCAGCGATAGATAACGGCAACTGTGCAGGCAATTTCGATTGACGCGTCGATGTGTGCATCTGTGCATGTACCTATTCCTTGTCTTAGTTTCTACTTTATTTTTAACAAAAAACCCCATGTCGAACTTCCCACAGTTATAAAATCTATTCGGCGAAACTAGAATTTGTATTTATTCAGGAACCCAGGCATTACATTATATATTATAGTCATCTTTTATTGTGATTACCTCAGCGTGCACAACAGATTTCTAAACATTGGTTGAATTTGACGTTTCTTGATAGACTATGCCTTATACCACACTAAAACAAGCAAAACAAACATCGAATTAATGCACTACGCACATTTTACTTGCTTCTTTGCTCACTTTAACAGCTATGTCTATTAATTGATTTTGCATTCGAGCTATTTCTTCCAGCTTTGACGTTCGCTTTTGCTTTAGCCTTTCTAAATTGCCACCAAAAACAAACTCTTTCATAAGCAAACGCTAAACTTGAGATAATAATCCCAAAAACTAAGAGATAAAAAGAACAAAGTAAATGCGTCACAGACAAAACCCCATTCCCATCATGATCTTCATTCGTGAATCGTGTTTGATTCGTGCTTTCTTCCCACTCCCTCCTTTCCTGTTTTACAAATTGATGGTCCATATCAATCCACTTTAGAATCAATCCAGAATCATGTGCGGATATAATAACAAAGTCAAAAATGGATGCAAAAATTGCATAATATTCAAAAATAATTTGAACAGTTGTTATTCCCATTACATCTTGTTCCGGTCTTTCGATTGATATTTGCCCGCGACTGTCTGTAAGATTCCGATACATGACATACTCCATGCAAGCATTGTATCCAATGCAAACTGTCTTCGGGGCCATTGACCCTTGAAAGCATTTCATAGCATCCCACTCCAAAATCATTCTCTCCGCAATTCTTTTGTAAGTTGGATTTGTGGATGTCCGAAATATTTGCAGAGCAGCTCCACCCACAGTTTGTAGATAAATCTTGTAGTCGGATTGTGCCAGTTGTTCATAGGTTTGCGGGGGAACATCCAGAATTGGAAAGGCCATGAAATTAATTAATTTTGACCTGTAAGCCGTCCCAAGGATCATAACAAATACCAACCAAATAGCCGAGACTAATCGGAGAGAATGTGACGGAAATATTGTGGGTCCGATCGGTCCCTGCTCAACAATGCTGCCAAATACATATTCAAATACTTTCCAAAGCTGTTTGTATTTTCCATTCCTGTACCTCCTGTATCTGAGAGCTTGTCCTTCGACTTTGGTAAATTTTGCCATTAGCAGGAATGTCATTATGACCAAAGTGAAGGAGGCTAAGGAACACATCCAAACAAATCTGTTGAGTGGCCAAATGATTGCTTTCCATGAAAAATATGGTTTCGGCTTCAAATATGAAAATGATATTCTCTCGTAGGTTACCGCGATGCTGAATCCAACATTTTGATTCCGAGCATGCGAGCGGGCAGTAGTTTGACCTATATTTAATATATATATGGTAAAATACAAAATACTTTATTGATTTCATTTGATATCATCATATTGGTAATCATTTTGACCTATATCACACTCCCCGGATTTGACGTGACCGATTGTTCCAGTCCAGGTTCCATTGGATGTGGCGATTCCCGTGCCACCGCCAGTGGATGGGAAATAATTACCCGTGAAATTGTGTTTGCTCATAATTGCACGTAATACTTCGTAATAATGTCCACGTTTTGCAACCCATTTTCCATTTTCAAATCGAATTTCGCCCAACCAGATAACGGCCTTGGCTTGACACACACTCAGGGATTTGCCGTTAAAATTTCGAACCAGATCAGGGTAAACTTCTGGAATTGATTTAAATTTATTTTTATGCTTCAAATTCACATTGAAAACTGTGGGCTCTCCAAAATTGCAGTAGAAGCAGGTGGATTTGGCCAGCGTCTCATGCTCATTAGAAGAGGAAGAAGCCAGAGCAAATTTATATTTTATTTTCATAGCGAAATTTGGGGTAATGAGTAACTCCTCAATTATGTGACTGTGTGTCAGTAAAATGAAATATCCTTTGTCCTTTGTAAATATCCCCATGTAAGATATGATTAAATCCATGTTCAGTTTTAAATACGCATCAGATGTGTGATGAATTGTGAATATTGGTACAACGCAGTCCGGTCTATTTTTATGCACGTCAGTAAATAATGGTGGAAAAGATGTGTTAATTCTTTCGTTTAAAAACAGTTTTCGAAGAAATATTCCTTGGGTAGCTACTTCAGCCAATGATTGCAAGGCATTGTACGTTTGGTCTTCAAAATCTAAGTCAACTTCATGAAGGGCGAAAACCAAAGTGCAATGACCCATCCTTTCTGATACAAAGGAAGTCAACAGTTGAATCAAATCGGATTTAATTAACAAATGATCTGTGGACAATTTACAATTAGCAGAACGTATATGAAAAAATGCACAAACTAAAAATATTTGCAGATATATATTTGCCATTGCAATCTTTTATATGTAATGGTGCGCCAACTAACTTTACTCAACTGAACGCTGATACGTCTTGTCCAGACTGATTATGCCAATTATAGATTCTTAACTTTTTATAGGTTGTTTACTCGAAACTGAACTACAGCACAAGGTGCAGTGTACAAGACACTAATTGGCAAATGGCAACCTAAACTCATAGCTTATTCACTGCTCCCCGCCGATGTACACTAATGTCAATACGTCTTTACCATTCTACAAATACTGCTAGGCTAGAACACCAGAAGTCTAGAGTTGTCTAGAGAGCTAAAGTAAATACTCTATTTTTTATATCTTGTCTAGTACTGCTGTTTCTGTAAGTAAGCCTTATTTTTATATTGCAGAAGGCGATTGGATTGATGCTAGAAGATCAGCGCGCTACGCTGAACTTACGAATTGCGGCTGTAACATCAAATGCAATGCAAAAACAAATAAAATTCTAATAGCTACATAAATTTCTGACAAATTGGGTATGAGAATTGATCTCCTAGTTAAAACTGGAAATTTGAAAAGTTAGAAATTGCATTGATTCAAGCGATGCGTTAATACATCAACATTCCCCAGACACTGTTTAAACCAAGAAATATTTCGGGTGTTCTGAAACTATGTTTTACTGAAACGTAAGCTACCAGTAATTCTACTCCTGCTGAAATGCCGAGTAGCTTTGAATGATTACGAAAACATAATGAAAATATTACGATACGACAAAGGACAACTGTCTGCCTGTCTTTGTCATTTCACCTGCACGTGCTGCAGCTTCTTTAGCTTTAATGAGCCGCTGTCAATTCCGGTCAATTGCTTGGGGCCAGACGAGACGGACAAGAAATGATGACAAATCCCTATGTGTGCCTTAGATGCTGAGTTTGAAATAATCCAGGCGAGTGCGACTTTGACAATTTTTTCTATAGGAGTTGTTGCATGCTTACGGTTGAATCACTTTTTGTCAGATTTGATGACATTGAGATAAGTACATTAAGTGAATGGGTTTGCGTGAATTTTGTGTTTGTGTGTGTTCGAATGACAGCAGGACAGGACAGTAGAGTAGGGAAATCATCACTCATTTGTGAGGTGAATGAATTAGACGACTAATGAGTCACTGCCAGCCAAGGTTAGTCAACACACGATAACCTATCTGTCAATTCTAATGCCCAGCATTAAAATTCAATTAATATCAATATATTTTGTTTGCTGAGCTAAAAATGCACTGATAGTGAAACGAGCGGTGTAAAATAACTAATAACTTGGATGAGGATAATTTTAACTTTACCGACCGTATTTTAGCGTTCCACTACTGTTGACAAATTTGTAAAGTTTGGCAATACTGGATATACATAATTACGCACATTGACATATTTGTTTTCTTGCAGATATCAAAAATCGGTGTGATCAAGGTTGCTTGCACTTCACACGTATTTCTTGAATTCGTGCGGTTACCTAATACGATGAAATCACTTCAGTGTTTTACTCAAATTTTGACGGTCTCGTATTTTCTACTCATTGTTTCACAAATAGAGTGCATTTCGAATTCTACAGCAGCTCCACCACTGCCCAAAATAAATACATTAGTTTTAGACGGGAAGGTTAACAAAACAGACAAGCAAACTGTCGATGCCACTGTGGAGTACATTTATCAATATTCTTTAAACACTTCTTTATTTGGCGATGACATTCAGGTAAGCAATAAAATTTTGGGTTTGAGTTGATTGCTTGAGTCTTGATTGGTTGTTTGAAATTTCAGAATGGCGACATCCGTATTCACGTCAAGGTAGACGAAGGTGCAGATGCAGATTTTGCTAATTTTCCAGTAATGTTTGTTGTGCGCCAGCAGCAGAGTATCTTATCCTGGCAGTTGCCACAGTTGTCAAAGTTCGGTGACGAGTAAGGACCAATAAATTTGAATTTTTGGAATTTCTTGAAATTTGACGAAAACAAGAAATTGCAAGTTTGACCTGAGAGACCGAGACAGATTGTTAACCAATTTCTCATGGTTTTGTAGGAAAACATACTACAAAGCTAGCCGAACACTGTGCAGCGAAGTTAACTCTACAAATGGCGATCAAATTATATATGTAACAGTTTCAACTCAAAGTAGCTTCGGGATTTCATTTACCATCAAAGTAACTGTGGAACAAAATTTTACACTAGAGTAAGTATTTTAGAAACGCGCATACCAAATATTCAGCTAATTTTTTTCCATTTCCTAAATCCTCTTTGAAACTTTCTTAGGCTTGGCCAAATTCATACGACAAGCGTGTCTACAACGAGTCCTAGGTTTTTTAGATTTATTTTTCCCGAGAACTCAATAACATATTCCCAGTATGTACTTATTGGAAGTAACTTCTGAAGAAGACTTTCCTTGCATGACCGTTTCTGTTCAAAATTGTTCCGTGAGTTAAATGCTAAGGATTTCTGTTCCGTTACTGTTGTAGTGCTGTTACTATTTCTAGAATTTTTAGTGTCCAATCTTTGACGATGAAAGTAACGTTCAATTTGAAGGATATTGGCAGACCATGACAAGGAAGGCTGGAATGACTATCCGTGTAAGTTTAGCAAAATTTTGCGTACGTCACCCAGGAATGGTACCATTTGAATTCCAGATTCATTTGTACTTTTCAGAAACATGACTTTCCAAACGGGTTTTTCGTCGTGTTTGTTGTGCACACTGAAGACACACGTTGTGAAAATACTGAGCTGCGCCCTTTGTATCACACTACTCACAGGGAACCACAGCGAAAAAAGGAACTCGAATTTAAAATAATTGAAAAAATTTCCTACATGGAGTACGTTATTGCGATCGTCGGAACAATTGGAATTTTTCTAGCATTCTACGTTTTCTCTATTGTGATATCCTGTGCTTATTTTTGGAAGTAAATTGCACAATCAAAACTGAGAAAAAATCACAATTTGTTATTTCTGGCACAAACAATAATGTTCTATATGAATAGGAAGCCAGAGGACTTAGAATTTCCAGTTGACAATGGCTACCCTCAATTATACCCCTCGTACTCAGCTCAAGGTGTTTTTGGACCAGCCAATTCAGATAACAATCCTCAGTCATCGTCAACTACCGCAGCCGCAATTCCCCATTCAACAAATGAATTACCCCACCATTCTCGTTCTAGGATCTACCGTCCAGACCGTTCTGAAGAAGATGCTTTACAGTCAACACAGTGCTTCGGGGACTCTATCTCGGATTCATCCCTAGATGAAACCGATATTGATTTACTAGAGGATGCACACAGCTGTAAAGATATTTACAGGTAGAGATCGAGTAACAGCAACTCGTAGTGTTTTTTATTAAAACAAACGCGAGATTTTTATAAACTTTTTTTTCTAGAACCACGACTTCACTTTACCTGACTAGTCTTGCCCGCAAGAATCCACGGGTGTTGGCGAAGAAATCACAACTCTACCTTTGGACGCTCTTCACTGTGGCGGTATTTTATTCCCTGCCAGTTATTCAGCTTGTGTTTACTTACCAACAGGTGTGAATTTTGTACTATTCCATAGGAGAAATATTTGCATTTCTAGGAAGATCAAAATCATATTGACTTGGTGTCTTCATTAGGTACTGCATACCACAGGAAATCAAGATTTGTGCTACTACAACTATTTATGCTCTCATCCGCTCTGGATTCTGAGCGATTTCAACCATGTTTACTCGAACGTTGGATACATAATGCTTGGGATTCTTTTTATTTTTCTTGTCTATCGGAAACAACGAATGCACCAGTCTTTGATGGCGCAAAATGCAGCTGGATTTGAATCGGTTAGTTACGAATGACAGAGTAAGAGTTGCATGTCATTTAAAAAACATGAAAATGTGATTTTGCAGTATTTTGGAATACCTTGCCACTTCGGTTTATTCTATGCAATTGGTGCGTCACTTTTTATGGAAGGTGTTCTAAGTGGTTGTTACCATGTCTGTCCAAATGGTTCCAATTTCCAATTCGGTATGTAATGCTTAATTGAAATTTTTATTTTGTTATTAAGGAATTATTGCATTCTAATGACGGGGTTTCTCCATTAGATACGAGTTTCATGTATGTGATTGCGGTAATTGTAATATAAGTTATGTAGTTATATAGTAGTATAGTAGTATGTAGTAATATAGTTATGTAATTGTAGGTAATGTGCATGTTGAAGATTTACCAAACCCGACATCCGGATATTAACGCTAGCGCGTAAGTAGAACCATACTTAATTAATCTAAGTATAGGCAATATACCAACAATTTGTGATTACTTCACGTTTTTCAGATACATGGCTTTTGCGAGTTTAGCCTTTATAATACTAATCGGAGTGTTAGGGGTAATGGCCGGAAGCATATATTTCATGATCTGTTTCACTGCTTTACACGTTGGTGTATGTTTTTATCTATCAATTCAAATCTATTATTTGGGGCGCTGGAGATTAGGTGAGTTATCATGCCTAACGGTAACAATAAACAAATAGGAGCTAAGAGTTGGAAAGTACAGCCTACCAATTTATGGTTGTATTTTTCAGATAGCGGACTATTCAGAAGAATTTACGGTACTTGGAAAAATGATTGTCTAGCATCTCCTTTGACCTGCTTAAAACCTTTGTATTGGGACCGGATGATTCTTCTAACACTGGCAAACTTTGCGAATTGGGGAATTGCTGCAATGGGGATATACAAAGTCAGCTCGGATTTTGCATCACATTTGCTTGTGATTTTTATGGCAAATCTTTTCATCTACATAATGTTCTATATCATTATGAAGGTTCGGAAATAATCATTTTAAGTCGTTAACTACATGTATTCTATGCAGTGTGTTGGTTTGTAACAGTTAACCCATCGTGAGAAGATCCTTTGGCAATCATACGTATACATCATTCTCTCTTTTGTGTTTTGGGGCCTTGCTCTCGCAGTATTCATTCATGGATCAACATCGTGGTCAGCTTCACCTGCACAATCTAGAGCTTTAAATCGAGGTTGTTTAAGTTTAACTGTCAAATGGGCATACTGGGGCGTTCATATTACTAATCATGTTTTCTTTCTCAGAATGCATTCTTTTGCGATTCTACGACACCCATGATATTTGGCATTTCCTATCCGCTGCGAGCATGTTTTTCTCATTTATGGTAAGTAGAAACAATTTTATTAACAAATATTGATAGCAATAAGTTTAATGTTCAATTTAAAATAAACGACACCGAACTTATTCCATCGTAACAGACTTATCAAATCAGTGGCTAATCTAAACGTTGTCTTTGTCCAAGGTTTTGCTGACGCTGGATGATGGCCTTATTAACACACCTCGACACAAAATTGCTGTTTTTTGAAGAAATGCTACAAAATGTAGGATTTGGTAGTGGAATAGTAGAATTCCATTTGGCAACAACAAATTTTAGCTTGCCTTTTTCTAGCCAAATGAAGAGTACTTATCTCAATCTTGTCAATAAGGCCTTGCCATTAACGCCTGAAGTTTCTGGTCTGAACAACAATATTATTATTGTGATATATTTAAGTATATAGATGTTCGTATTTAGTGTTTGTACTTCTTGTTCACTAGAATAAATATTTACTTGATTTGACTGTTATGGCTCACGACTTCACGGGCATGGTGTCATTGAAATTGCATTTCTGTTCCGTAAGGGGTTAGAACTTACACGCGCATCCTATTTGCCGCCTTTCGGCTCGTGCTGGGCGGAGTCAAACTGAATTTCAAAATCAGTTAACTTTTGTATTAATTCTGTGAATTTTTGGGTTTAGCTGCCGGATCAGTTCTGTACTCTTGTGGATACTTGACATACCAGGTAACATAAGGTTATACACTTTTTCTGTGAGAATTGGAAAAATCGTACGCCCTTCCTGCTTTGTTAAATGTAAGGGAGAAGTGATTAGATCACGCACTTTAACCTAATCTGGAAGGACTAGACTAAAAAGAGAAAACATTTCAATAGCTATATAAATTTGCTATAGAACATTTTATTTTTATTTTGTTTTCTCGGAATTGAAGAACAGAAGAAGATTACCGGAAATGGCAAGCAGTGAAGGCGCCGGGGATTCATCTGTAGTGTCAGTGAATACAAAGCTTAACGAATGGGCAAACGATTTGAAGGAAGCTGTTCAAATTGTGAGTCAACCCAGTCCCCCTAAGGAACCATACAAAAATACTTATGCTGGGATCGAAATAGCAAAAAATGTAAGGAATGATGTTCAGCAATACGCCCAATCAGATTTAGGTGTAAAATCATCTTCATTGGTCAAACTCGTCCTCATCCACATTTATTCATTGCTGGCAAAGTGGCACGAAACTTGTGAGGAATTATCTGCTGCCGAAGAGGAACATAAGATGTAAATTCTAATTCGTTAAGTGGATTGTTTTGTGGTGTTGCTTAAATTAATATTATGGTTTGATTTCTATCCTCATAGTTGTATTGGAATGGTCGAGCAAGTTCTACAGGTCACAACAGATTCAACCGAAGAAAGTCACAAAGAAATATATTTAAGGTGTAGATTCATGCTAACTTATGAACTCACAAGGTATGCAATCATCTGTTCGGAAAGGGACAACCAGGAAAAAGCGCTTGATCTTCTCAAAAGAGCAGAGGAAACTTACCACAATGGAAAGGAGAAGGACAGCCTTTTTCCTGGAGATCCGGAGTCGATTCTTTCTAAGTTAGATTCGCTCAATTCTCAGTGCTCTAAAGATATGTTCACCTATGTATTGTTCTATTTGGGTCAGGTTAGTAAAGCATCCAACTGTGAGGTTTTAAATCGTGTATTAATTTAGCGTGAATTTGACAGATCCTAACTTGTTATTTTTACATATTTGGTTTTATTAGCCATATCCATGAAGAGATGTTAATACTACCTCAGTTTTGTTTTTCTTTCATAGGCGTATCGAATTACTGGAGAGAAAGAGAAAGCAGTTCTTTACCTCCACATGGTTTTAAGACGACAACTGGAGGATGGAGACTACAATTGCATTTCTTGGAGTGCTGATACTGCCCGAATGGCGAGCGTTGTGTAATGACACATTTCAATTTGCTGATTTATATATTTCTAATCAACCTTTTGTTGCTCGGCCCCTGAAACCATTTTGGTGGAGTTGTTAATTGAAACACACTTTATCATATTTTTTATTCAGGATGATTAACATGCAAGCTTTTGAGACTGCACGTAATATCTTGATAGCAGCCACAGCTGTTTTACAAAGCTGTCCAGAGGAGGAGAAGTCAGGCGAGGATTTTAGAGAGACTTGGGCTGACTTAGGTCGTTGCTGGGTTAAGCTTGGAGTTGAATTGCTGGAGGCATCAAGTGACCGACTGAAAGACATTAGCGAACAAACTCGAAAACCGGTCAAGTTTTGTGATGTTATGAAGTTTACACGTTATGAGAAAATGAGTTTGGAAATAAGCGAAGAAGAAGAGGAGTTTGACACGCTATTGCTAATAAAGTCCCTTCGGTTCCCAACTCTGGACGTTGCTGGCGTGCAAGAAGTTGAGGTAGATTATAATTTCATGATTTTTTTTTGTTCTATAATCTATATTGAAGTAGAACCCAACAAATTTCATAATTCTATAACAGATGAGAGGCCGCTTTGTCCGTGATTACGATGAAGCCCGTGCAGTGTTTCTACCTCTTCAAAAGTGGGTTAGTGCAGCAAGAAATTATTACGTGATTGACGAACACGCTAGTGACTATATTGACATCATGACCGACTACAGCACCTCATTCAAGCATCTTGCGTTTTTTGAACCGAACTTGGAAAGGTAAGCACAATTGGAAATAATGAATCAAAATTCATTTTAAATTAGCATGTGCATTTTTAAATGAGCAAACTCTTGACCAGGCAAATCAAAATGCATCGAAGAAGAATTGTAATTTTAGAAGATCTTCTTTCAAAATTAAATCCAAAGATATTTTCCGACGTATTCATTCATTGCCTCCGAGAATTAGCCGACATTTATGAGAAGGTCTACAACCTAAAGGTATTTTTGATCATGACGTTATTTTAAAAAATTACCCCGTTTATAAATAGTCACTAACTGCTAGGTTGCCAAAACCAAGGAAAAGGGAGAATCGCTCCGCCCAAAGGACCAGAGGCTAGTCAAAATTCTAAGTGACGCTGCCGGAGCACATAAGCGTAATCTGTCCATATTTGATTTTGACCTGTAAGTTCCATATGCATTATTGAAAAAAACATGTTAGAATCATAATCGTAAAAAATATTAATTCTGAAATCCGAAGGAGTGATCCAAGCAGAAATTTTCCTACGGACTACGAGAAAACTTTGCTGGGTTCTACCCTCTGTAAGTACTAAGCAAAAACGAACTGTTAAAAAAAAATTAAACCGATAACCACTTTGTTGGTGTCTATTGTGTTACATTCTACATACAAAAAAAGGGCTACTTGCCTTACTTAAGTTTTTTTTATTTATTTAGCAATTGGTAGAATTTGCGGCAGCATCTCTCATGATCACCCCCTCCACCCGGAATCAATCGTTTTTGCAGAAGAAG
Source organism: Orthonychiurus folsomi (assembly GCA_036851895.1). Lineage (NCBI taxonomy): Eukaryota > Metazoa > Arthropoda > Collembola > Poduromorpha > Onychiuridae > Orthonychiurus > Orthonychiurus folsomi. The sequence continues at coordinate 13,765 of JAAXYW010000977.1, forward strand.
GAAAGCGCTTCTACAAAGTAGACACTACATTTATCTTCAATACCCGAATGCCATTGGAGGAAAGCAAATTACTGATTTTTTAACTATTGCAGTTTTTCTTGGAGTATGTTGAACGCCGCCAAAAGCTGATGGAAGAGCTCAAAGTGTTGTACGATGGAAGTAAGGATCTTCCCGACATGCTAGACACGCAAATTGAACGTATTCGACAGCGACTGCGTGGTCTTACACTTTCGTAGCTCAAATTCAAGCTTTACTAGATTAGATACTCATTGTCCTTATACTATGTAAAAACGCACTGTAAATTTCACGCAACTCAGAACTAAACCATACGTACTACCCACCATCATCACATAAACCCCAGAAACATCGACCATGCCTTAAGTGTATCGTTGTATGGAAATTAAAAGTACTCTGACAACCTGACAATTGCAACCTTTAGTTCTAGGCGAAAAATAGATTGCACCCCAATGTGAATTTATTCAAAACGGAGTGCTCAATTTAGGCAGGAGCTTAAAACAAAGTTTACGAAGTCAGGGAAATTAGCAATGCGACAAGAGTCAGACGATGACAGTCAGTTATGAAGACCCAGGGGCCAGTTCAAACTTGTATAATTTGAAGTCACCCCTTTTCTTTCCGTGCTTGTCATAACAGAAACTCCTCACACACCTAGTGCAGAGGAGCATGGATATTTCGGGAAGCAGATGAAAGTCATTGACGCTCCATCTACATAGGTTAAATATTGGATCATGTTATTTTATCATATAAAAACAAAAGCGGCAATTGTGCCAGCGCTACTTACTCAGCCAGGTTCTTCTTATCAATTCTGCACTTTAGAGGTGGATTATTCTTGTAGATGTAGCGAGGATAACTGCTTTTAACAATACAATGCTCTGGGCCTAGAAACCTGGCAAGATTGTTGAAATAAAGATTGCCTCAGCTAAGTTACTCAGAAATGAATATTGGATTTTGTCAAGTACCTCGACTTCTGGAATTCAAAGATGTGTTGGCAGCTCTCTCCATGAACGTAAACGTAAGGTTCGCCAACTTTGATTGGCATTCTTAGGAGTTGCATTTGCTTTGCATCAGAAATTACCATTTCCTTCCCAAGACGAACATAATATTTCTTCATTGCCTCAGCCACTTTCCTACTCTCGAGATTATCTAAATCGGCAATTATTTTTTCGTCGAAGAGTATTAACCATCTGGGAGACACTGCCTGGACGAAACATTCTTAAACTGTATGGACAATTACTTTGAAAAATCAGATTTTATTAATATATTTGCCATACCTTCGACAACCTCTCTTGCGGTGTTACAATTGGCTTGTCTGGAATTCGCTCTGTTTCAATCGTATCGTAGCAATCCGAATGGCAGAAGAACACCTCCTTAAGATCCATAAATGTTTGAGATCCAAGCATTTGAATTTTGCAGCTTATTTTGAGATAAACTTTCTTCCTTTCTGCACTGAAAATATAGCAAACCAAATGTACAAATTAAGTTTTACACTCTTTCCCAGGCTCCTTGCATATTTTAAAACACGTACTAGACTGCACTTAGAATGTCGCCAACAAAATTGGCTGGGTGAAAAACGGTAACATCAAACAGCTTATCGATTGGCCGTGCCGGCAAACTACTTCCGGCGGACTGTCCTTTTTCCTTTCCACGGTGCTTATCCTTGAAAAGTTAAAAATTATCTAATGGGAAAAGAATAAGTGTAGGGCAACTGTAAACATAGGCCAGATATCGCTTACCGGATTGGGCGTTGCGAAGTGTACCAAAGAATTGACTACTTCATCGTCGATTGGTTTTGGCACACGCCTTTGTAATGGACTGCTAGATTCCAAAAATACCATTTCTCTAAAATAAGCAAGAGTGTAACACTTTTCACACAATTTGGCAGGAAAAGTGGAAGGAGCGAAATGCAATGGGCCACCCTCGTGAATGCTTTTTCCCATTTGGACATCAAATGGAGTCTTTGCCAGGCTTGGGCTAAAAGTGAAATTAAGAAATTAAAAAAAAAGTTGGCGTGCCACAATCCCTGCCACTCAAGTTCTAGGTATCTGTTGTACTTACTCAGTGTCAACCAGAATTCTGCTCACTTCATCTGCAGGTAAATCAAGAGTTTTACTTAAGAATGACTGAGTTTGGGGGCTACTTTTTGTTGGTGTCGGTTTAATTTCGACACATTTGGGTTTGTGACTCAGCTTTGTAGGATACTCTTGGTGCTGATGTTTCTGATGGTGCCCATGAGAATTTCCAGATAACTCCTTCCTTACGGCTGGATAAGTAACGTGGATGAATTCTTCTGCAATATCCGTGCTTGTTACGTATTTGTATTTTTGAACTTTCTTTTTCAATTGGCTTTCCGATGGCCAGAACTGGAAGTTTTCTATCTTATTAAGTATATCTAGTTCTTTTTCCGTGTAATATTCCTTTGTGGGGACAACAATCACATCCGTCAAGCACCCATTTTTTATATCTGCTTCCTCGTCGTTCACTTCCACCGGAATCGCCTGACAGGGTGGTGTGATCTCCTGCAACAATTGCCAATTAAATTTTCTCCAAGTGCCTGTCGAATGTCGTACGTGGTGAAGTTGAAGAACTATATTATGCGGGACAGATGATGGCCTTCTTAATAGCAAATTTGGCACACTAGAAGTCGCAGTACTAATAGATGCCGTCGCCTTTTTACGGCCCATTCTCAATTAATTGTCAATCTTAGTTCCAGAAGTACATGGCCTAACGAAAGCTTAAACTCTCCGCCCGAATAACTGCCACTAATCAGCACCTTGACCTGGAAATTCAAGCAATTTTTATTTTAACTTTGTGATTTGTCGTGTCTAGAGTTTTAATTAAAACATTCAAATATAGTAATCAACGTACCTTGACCTTGAATTCCCGGTAAAAAGTTAGGCTCCATAGTCCAGACAATTTGATACAGGGCCACACCACAGCTAAGATTAGATAAGTGTTTGGAGTGCACTGTCTTAGCAAATATTTCTGTGAAATTTAAATTATTCAGATTCGAATAAAGGATCGACGTTGAACACTGAACGTCCCTTGTGCCAAATGACTGTTGCATTGAATTCCGCGGCTCGGTTGAGCAGGTAGCTGGCGCGGATAGTGGATGGGGCAAATTGAGTTAAACAAATTTATATTCCCGTGTATCGGCAACAATACAAAATTTCGCAAGCGTATTGGTTTTTTACTCTTGTCAGCGAAATAATATTACTTTAGACTTCTAAGTAACAACTGTAGCCGCAGGATGGTACTATGGATGGTTTGGTTGATTCTGATTGATTACGTTACTTCAGATGTATATGCTAGAAGAGGAAATGGACGAAGAATACGGATGTGAATAGTGCCAGAAAAATGATATCCAACGAACGCTTGATTGAATGGATTAAAACTTTCATTTGTATTTTATATATCCTGAGGGAGAATGTGCGGGTATTAAAAATAAAATCAATTTCACAAGTTGTGACAGAGCGGCAGTGCAAGAGGATGACCAACAAATGTTAATTAAATGATAACTAAACTTATTCAAATTATTTCTAAGTATCTAAATTACTAAAAACAAATACATTCGGACATGTGGCAGTAATAGTAAACACTACAGGTGCACTACATGACATGTGTGATATGCTGGCATTCTGGCTTAGGTGCTTTAAAGCTTTGTAAAGTAATAATGTCTAACAAATAAATTAGAACGTGAATTTACTGTACAACCTCATTCACGCATTCCAGTTCCGGGCATTTTGTCTTGCATCGCATTAATTTCTCGCACTTTATATACAAAAAGTATTGAAATACAAATAAAAGAAGGCATGACTGGCAGGAGTCATTATCACGGACAAGCTCAAATTTGAACACTGCATCCATGGATGCACAGAGAGCATGAAATCTGACCTCTAGGCCCTGGGCATTTCAATAACTCTTGGGGTTTCAATCGGTAATTAATCAATGTACAAATATATAGTTTTAAAACAAAATAAGGCTGGGTTTGTTGAGCGTATCACATTTCCGTTTCTAAAGGCATGCTTTTGCTTCTACTACTCAGGGCCTTAAAGTCATCCTCCAGTGGATGGCTGCTGTAGCCTTGATGGCCCCGGCTGGGATGATGCTGGGGAATAAATTGACTCTGAGCAGATCGCAGAGGCTGAACCACGTCGTCATCATCCACACTGGTTTCCAGGTAAGTGCTGACAGGCCGAGTTGTTTCGTCCAGGACGTAGTCTGCTTCAGGCCCAGGAATGTCCAGGTCGTCCAAGCTCGTTTCCTTCACCAATCCCCTTGCTGGAGGGTGGGAGTAAGGTGGCAGAGAATCCCCCAACCCACTAAAAGAGATCATTTCAGGCGGTTCTGGATGGGTTGAAGCGAGAAGGGGTTGACTTTTACTGAAAAGATTGTTGTTAATATTTGTCCCCTCATCCTTGTATGCGAGATCTGGAGGGACGTGGGAATGCATAGGGGTCGGGTGAATATTATTTTTGTTCAGGTGATCGTAGCTAAGGGAGAATGGTTCCGGTCCTCCATTTCCATAACCCCGAATTGGGGTCAAGTCTTCATCGGATCCGGATAGATTGTCTGCACTCGTTGTGGGTTGAAGAGGAAAAGTTGACGCTGTGGCCATTGAGGCACTTCGTGAGAAGTCGTTGGCAGCATTTGTATTTTTGTATTTGACAGCATGACCATTACCCTGGAGAGGATGAGTGGGCGTATCCCAAAATTCCAGGGGTCCAGTAGATCCCGCCAACGAAGGTGTATCTCGATAGTTTTGATTTTGGAATGTGAGGTCAAAGCTCGGTTTTGCGGCCACATCCGCCTGAACACGACGAAGGTTCTGGGCCTTGGACAGGTGCGGAGGTGGGGGTGGAAGACCATTGATGTTCGGAGGAACGACATGACGAGGTCGACCAACACTGGCCATATGATGACGGGTGTGCGTCAAGGGCTCGTCAAACTCGGAAGACATCGCTGTGCGTTGAGTGTGAGCATCAAAAAGATCATAGGAGGAAGTCTGAAGAGAGTTGAATTGAGAAGGGCTTTTTTCGAAGGACTCTGTACTTCCATTTAATTTGTAATTGTTTAGGGTTGAAGTGGAATCAAAAAGATCATAGGAGGAAGTCTGAAGAGAGTTGAATTGAGAAGGGCTTTTTTCGAAGGACTCTGTACTTCCATTTAATTTGTAATTGTTTAGGGTTGAAGTAGGCATCGTGTTCACAGATTTTTGCTAAAAACCGGCAAATGAAATCTTAAAAATATATACCCATTAAGTTCAAATAAGGGGGTTTATGAAAAGTTTAATCTTACCGAACTGACAATCTCAAGTCGTCTTCGGAAGGCGGAGTCACCAAGGCTACCCATAGATGTAAATGACCTGCTCGATCGCATGGATGCACGAACCGAGTTCCTTCTCTCTAATCGCTCCTCCTTCCTTTGCTTCGCTTTCGTATAACAAAATACAAGGAAGAACGCGATAAGAACTAACGTCAAAGATGGCAGCAACTAGGGCTCCTACAGTTACTGAATCACTTGTCCAAGCCAATGCATCAATGCTAACCTTCGGGTCTGTCAAAATAACACACTAGTTAAACAAGTACAGTATAAAATTAGATTAGATAATGTATTAAAGTGTACCTGTTTCACAGATGAAGGGTAAACGGTAAGAACAGTCTTCATCCTGAACAGTGTTGGTTACGAAAACTGTGCACTGGCCAAATCGGTCGATGTCTTGGACCCAAATTCGGTCATAGTAATCATAGTCTTCCTGCTGGCCTCGGAGGAAATGAATGACGGAATAGTAATTGGTTTCGACGTAAGGCATGGACGCATTTTCATTTCGACAAAATTCCTTTGCTTCCGAGTAGTTCATGTAACCTCCCACGTACATGTAACACGTATCACCCACCAAAGTGTATCCAGGCGGACACTTTCCACTCAAAAGCGTTCGATTGTCTTCCCGAAATGGCAAGAACAGGACACGGAGAAGATTGTAATTGTCATTTTCATCTCGAATTCTACAAACAAATTGAAACCAGTCAAATAAAAAATATTTTAACGTTTGTAACCCATCACGCACCTTCCCATTACAGGAATGTTGTCCTTGTAGCCCCACCAGTTGTGGCGTGCATCCAACGCGCTGACTCGAATTGGATCAATTCTAAAGAAAAAAGAAGAAAAAATAATTTACTTAAACTTAAAAACCAGCTCCTAGCGTATCCCAAAAGTTATAAAAAATGAAGCGCTTACCCAAGTGTTGTAATCCTGAGCACATCAAAAGTGTAAATGCAGATAACGTAATATGGAAAAGCATAGAAATATTTCAATAATTGAATTCAAGTTATACTTTTTGTAATTATTTTACACAATAATCTTACATTGACTTATTCACGGCCGACAGTTCATAGGAGTTTGCAGGATTAACAAATATGTTGTCCACATACTGCTGTCCAGTGCTGCCAGCCACAATAGTAGCTCGATTCTCATAGTCGATAGCCACATTCCTGTGAAAGACACCAGTGATTACGTTTTCCTGAGAGTAAAAGTGTATAATGGATTGGAATGCTTACATGAAGAAAGAGTTGTGAGTGCAAGACTGGTAAATGGGCAACCGAACACGATCAAAGCCAGTTACTTGCATCGTATGCATTCCTCGGTTGGCGCATAAAGTAATTCTCAGTTAAATTGGAGACAACCTGAATCAAACCAAATAGAAATTCAATTCTGGATTTTGTTTTGGATTCTTAAGTGATAGGATTTACCTGTCGAAGAACGATATTGTCTCTAAAACTGGCGTTATTTCTGGATACGACATTTCTGTAGAAGACGAACTCTTGATATGGACTACTTCGCCTTCCCTCTACGAATATTGTTTCACGGTTGGAATTGTTTTCAAACACATTGTTCCGGACATAAGACTTGAGAGAGGTGGCAGTTCCACTCGAGTCGGATTGAATTCTTAAACCACCCTGATTTCTCCTCAAAAAGTTGTTCTGTAACCAACAATTGGTTTAGTGGATTGAACTTCAGTACAAAAAATGAAATGCTGATTACCTGGATGTATATTTCCTGCATGTTTTGAACATCAAATCGAAGCGCAGCTGTGCACGATGAAAAGTTTCCATAAAATCCGACACAGTTGTCCTCAAATCGATTTCGCATCAAAGTCACTGTAGGACTGATCTCACCAGCTGAACCGTAGTAAACGGCTCCTTCTGTATTATTCTGGAACACACTCTCCGTGATATTGTGCTGAACGCTCCGATCTGCAAACAATTATAAAACACAATGCTTGTCAGTCATTATCCTAAGGAATTGTAATTGCAGGATTTCGTTTAAAGCTTACCAAGTCCATGAGGTGAAACAGGAAGAGTCAGGATTTCTGCCACAAAACCATGGTACTCAGTGGCTCCGGTTGCGTGCAGTTTCACACTTAGACTGGGCCATGATGTTTGATGGAATCGGTTAAATGTGGCAGGATCATCATCCATAGAAATTCGAGCTAATTCCAGAGTCGTAATGTTATAAATATCTCCATCGATCAGTTGAATAGAATCCGGGGGCCATGGCTTTCCAGTGGAGTTGAATAAATTGAGTTGCATTAACCTGTAAAATAAAGTAGGGTTAGAAAATATAAATTCAAAATGAAACAAGATTAATAGCATTGACGTACCGGAAGCCAAGCGCTTTCTGGTCATAAACGCTCTTGAAGATTTTAACACAATCAACTGGAAAGTTGTCGTACTTGTAGTACAAGACTACGCGCTCTTCTACTATAATTTCTTTGTTCGTATCGCACATATCAACGAGCCCGAACATTCCGTACGGAATATGAACTTNTAATTTCTTTGTTCGTATCGCACATATCAACGAGCCCGAACATTCCGTACGGAATATGAACTTTTTTGAGAGGGAAAAAGGATGACGAATCGGACTGGGATGACTCCCCAGTTAGTGAAACTCCACTAAATCCTAGGCCCATACTTTCCGAAACTCTGCACAGTAAATGGCATTGCATCATAATAAATTCATCTTCCACGACCAATAACCAGAGGTTAACAAATTAATCACTTACACGTTGCGAATTAGGAAAAGATGTTTCGGAGCGGATACGATGGAAATCCCATGAGAGGCAGACTTGGTCACGTTCACGTAAGTAATTAGGGGACTCTGCATGATGGATAAAATAGCTGGACTTTTCTCATTGTGAAGTATACCTGCCCCGTATATTTCTACAAATTCCAACACGCTCTCCTCCTTCTCGAACGAACTGTGCGTGACTGCATCGTGCATCCTAATATTTGAAATATTTCAATTATGTTTTTTTGCTGTTTGCAAAGAGTTTTCAAAACAAACTTAATCAAATACCTAGATTCAAATAAATGCTGCTCGAAATCCGGAATGGCAAATCTGTGGGAAAATTGAGACATGAGTAAAAAAAATAAAAAAAGCAATAATACAACTTCAGAGACAAGCTTTAAATTAAACTGACCTAATGCCACCCCAGTAATCCATTGTCCTATTCAAATTCCGTTGACCACAATTAATGAATACAAAAGTATCATCCCAGTAACATTGGTAATCATAAGCGTACAACTGGCCGTTCATACGTACAGGGCAATCTTCAAGCGATTTTTCGTCTCCTATAGTTTCAGTTGTGTTAGATTACGCCAGCAAAAATCAGTACATAGCCCGACAGCAATAGGAGAGACAACGCTTACCAACACATTGGAACAATTCTGGCCAAATTCGAACTCGGTTGACTGCCACTGGATTAAAGTAGTACTCCATGCGACGGTCAAAGTCAAAAAAGACATTCATATGATCAAAGCCCAGTTCTCGACAAACAACTTGTACGTTTCGTTCAGTGAATCTTTTGTCGCACATTGGAATCCACTGAAGTGTAGTTCGATTAAAAAACTCCAGGTAGCCCTCATTAGTTCCTCTCTCACATTTGTCTTCAGCACAAAGCCGCACAGACCGGGGCTCATCGTCGTATCGAATCCTTTGAGATGTCTCAATTTGTTCCTGTGTTCCATAATTCGATTAATTAGACTTCAAATAGGTTTTCCCAATAATTTACCTTGTACATTACCATTTTTCGAAGTGTGATTGGGCGCATGACAATGTGATTGCCTGGCAGCCCTTGAGCTATAAGTGTTCCAAGTGTCAAAATGCCAACACTTGGGTAAAATTCCAGGTGAACTCCAGGAGCTATCGTGAGCTGAGCTCCAGGCATAATTGTTAAATCTGATCGTACAATGTAGGGCTCATTTCTGTAGTAAAGCGTCAAGTGTCCAGTTAGTCTTCCACCCAAGCGATCAATTGTGATTTCATTGTCGGATTCAAAAGTAGTCGAGATTGGGGACTCAAAACTATCTTGCAGATAGTAGGGGCGGTATGTGGCAATGGCATAGCTGAATTTAAAAAAAATTGAATGAAATAAATGAGGTATTGTAATATAGCAAATGAAATTACCTGTTCCAGTCGTCAAAGTCGAAGATTCTGTCCCTGATTCGCCTTGGGTCAGCCGTTCCCCACCTATTAAGCTCCAGGCATAATTGTTAAATCTGATCGTACAATGTAGGGCTCATTTCTGTAGTAAAGCGTCAAGTGTCCAGTCAGTCTTCCTCCCAAGCGATCAATTGTGATTTCATTGTCGGATTCAAAAGTAGTCGAGATTGGGGACTCAAAACTATCTTGCAGATAGTACGGGCGGTATGTGGCAACGGCATAGCTGAATTTAAAAAAAAATTGAATGCAATAAATGAGGTATTGTAATATAGCAAATGAAATTACCTGTTCCAGTCGTCAAAGTCGAAGATTCTGTCCCTGATTCGCCTTGGGTCAGCCGTTCCCCACCTATTTTTTCCACAAAAATTAAGAAATTTAGCACTTTGCGTATATACAGCACGGAACAGTCAGTCAAACCGCTTACCAATTCCTGGCAACATTGACAGTATTGTCCACCTTAGCAGTTTTAATACCAGCAAGGAGTTCAAAATCCAGTTGATTGTCCCCAAACAGGTTATTCGTGATGTTAACCTTTTGTAATCCCATAAGACCAATGGCATAGCTGAGAGGTTGGTAGGTAGCATTGTTCAACACTCGGAAGGAATGTTCCTTTTGAAGTGCAGGAGGAACGCGATTCATTTTCACTTGGTTATTCACAAAGTATGCTTGGACTTGACCCACAATTTCCGACTGTGAGTCAGTCTCAAATTGGACAATGTGCGAAGCTTGATTAGACACAAATCGGTTCCTGAAAATTATGATTTGCTTCTCCATTCCAGCTAGGGTGAACAAGCCATGCTTGCACACGTTGGATTCGAAAGAAGACAAAGTAATTGTGACTTTCGTGAAATGGCCTCCAATTCGTGTCTCGAAATTGGCATTATGGCGGAAAGTCACGTTCTGAATATGAACCGAATGTGTGTGATTTTCGTTGTACTGCCATACGTACGGCAAAGCTACTTGGAATCCTCCCTCTTTGTTTCGCTCTATCACATTGTCCCGTAATATCCAATGGTAAATATTATTTGAACTCCTCAAATCCCTGTAAGTTAATCCATGCACGATTTAAATGAGTTGTTAATACAAATGCAAAGAGAAATTGGGGTTAGAGCTCTTACTTGGAGTAATGAACAATAGCTTTAGCATTTTCGGTAATAATAGTGTTGTTAATCATGAACGTGACTTCAGAGATATTTGACTGGTAAATTTCTCGAAATGGAGCAAACATATGTACAGCTTCGCCTTGATTGAATGAGATCTCACAGCGCAAAACTTCAATCGTCTCATTCGCTTTCCGTAAATAAACATCTCCATCTTCGTTTTCATATCGATTGTAATGGATGGCTGCGATTCCGCGTCCGTTGTACCGAATCTTGGAGTCATGCAGTTTAAGCTTTGGCAGTGTACCCTCCAGCATATCCGAGCGTGGCTGGAATCTATCAATTGGAGATCGAATGGCGCGGACGAGGATTATACAATTTCCTCGAGGATTTGCTCCACTTTTGAACCACAGCGTGATGCCATATGAGCTACTCAATGTTGGAAATGTGACCTGGTCCCTCCTAACAGACCAGACTTCCAGGTCATGGAAGTATTCTTTGTTAAGCCCTTCCTTGGCTGGGACATCGTGACGATCATAGATCCATATTTCCTCTGTGCTTTCGTTGTGAAGTGGATTTAGAAGTTGGATGGAAATCACGTAGTTGTGGTCGTTAGCTACAATATTATACACCTCACTCACATCAGGGTCAGGCTTGGTGATAAGATATTTGTAAGTTCTCTCGTCCAGCCAAAGATCGCGTCCAGACATTGGCAAATACTCAATGCGATCCTTGGGCCCGACAGTGATCCATCCAGCCATTTCTCTTTGCTAGAAGTAAACTTTATTTTATTTGGAGAACATTAAATAAAACGCGATACGCTTAAGTAAGTCCAATCAACATACATGAGGACGCAGAATAGCAGGATCATGTAGCACTCCCGCCCCTCTGTTGTGCTCTATAAGGCAATCTTTAACAAAATTCATTTTTGAAATAAAAGTACTTCTAATGAATAAGTTGTTTGACAAATTACCTCGCATGTGGAGTCCCAGTTGACGAAGAAGAACACCATTACCAAGATTCCGACTAAATTCTGATCTATCCACTGTGTTGACTGTGTCTTGGTAATGAACGTCCGAGTACATGATTCCAAGTCCATCGCCCGTGTTGTCTGATACGTGTACGTCACTGATCACGTGATGGCTGAAATCCATCTGAATAGCTGAAATATCAAAGAGAACGCTAGAGTACAATTATCATTGAAACAAATTTTATAAATCTACAGCTGCAGATCAGATCGCACTTTTTTTCTTAATCCTTTAAACTTGTCGCAAATAATAAAATAATTACCAGGCTTGTGTTCATTAGTGTGTGGATCCAACAATCCAGCCTTTTCCACTACGGTGTACTTGATCACACCTTTATCCGCAGTAATTGCGAGTCGGATTCCAGCCCACGAAGTATCATAACAACGAATCCCAACAACATTATCATGAGGACAAGAATTTTCTATGTCCTCATTCATCTCAGCCTCACAGCGTGTAATATCGTTGTCCCACGACGTACAGCGCACAGTACTGCAGAACACAAAGTTTTTCACTACTTACTTCCGTCCAATAATTCACAAATACATACAAATGAACGGGCAATTTTTATACTCACCTCATAAGGATCTGCTCTGAAGGGCTTGGCTGGGGAATGTCCACTCTTTCCAATAGCCAATCATGTGGATTCAGAACAAATCCCATTTGACGACACGCAATGGCCGCTGCCTGGATGTCGAACTCGTAGTTGCATATGGATCCCCACTCATTTCCTAATCGCACCTGGAGTCTTCCTTCCCTTCGAGTTCTGCCTCCAATCAAACGAACAGGAGCGTCTGTGGCATTGACTCTTCCGATATCAAAAAGTGTAAATTTGACCTTCTCCCCATCCCCATGCCCAAAACCTTCTGCATGGAATTGTCCACCAACCATTATACCCACCGAAGGAAGGAACTTGAGTGTAACGCCGTACGAAATTTGAAGTCGTCCTCCTGGGCGGACACTTATATCTCGAACCACCCTAAAAATATATTCACTTTTGAGTAACGCAACATTAAGGGTGAAATGTGAATAAAATAAAATTTCTTCCGTTCTTACTTGTATTCACCCTTAGTCAAGGCCTCTCTTCCCGTGATCTCGCCACCTATGATCTTTTGTGCATTATCAAAAGTTGGCACGAACAACGGCATCGTCATCATAATTTCAGTATTCGGATCTGTCGGATTCAGGAGGAAAGGGATAAATAGGATTCGAG
>JAAXYW010000978.1:0-26609 GCA_036851895.1 Orthonychiurus folsomi
AGTATTGTGTGTTCCTCCTCCGCGGTCTGTATTTTATCCAATGCCTCTGTTAATTGTTTACCAATAACAGTAGACTCCAGCAGATCTGAAGCATGTCGTGCTTTAATTTCGTTTATCTCAATGTACAGATCATCCAATTCCTGGTCACGGCTTGCCAACTTCTCAGATAATTCGGTGTTTATGGCTTCTCTTTCACTAATTGTGTTCTTCAGGATTGTGTGTTCCTCCTCCGCGGTCTGTATTTTACCCAACGCCTCGGTTAATTGTTTACCAATAACAGCAGACTCCAGAAGATCTGAAGCATGTCGTGCTTTAATTTCGTTTATCTCAAGGTGCAGATCATCCAACAACTTATCTCGGCTTGCCAACTTCTCAGATAATTTGGTGATCATGACTTCTCGCTCACTAATTGTGTTCGTCAGTATTGTGTGTTCCTCCTCAGCGGTCTGTATTTTACCCAAGGCCTCGGTTAATTGTTTATCAATAACGGCAGAATCCAGCAGATCTGAAGCATGTCGTGCTTTGATTTCCTTTAACTCAAGGTACAGATCATCCAGCAACTTATCTCGGCTTGCCAACTTCTCAGATAATTCGGTGATTAGGACTTCCCTTCCACTAATTGTGTTCTTCAGTATTGCGCGTTCTTTCTCCGCGGCCTGTATTTTATCCAATGCCTCTGTTAATTGTTTATCAACAACGGCATACCCCAGCAGATCTGAAGCATGTCGTGCTTTAATTTCGTTTATCTCAATGTACAGATCATCCAATACCTTGTCGCGGCTTGCCAACTTCTCAGATAATTCGGTGATTATGACTTCTCTTTCACTAATTGTGTTCTTCAGTATTGTGTGTTCCTCCTCCGCGGCCTGTATTTTATCCAACGCCTCTGTTAACTGTTTATCAATAACAGCGGACCCCATATCTGAAGATGATTTAATTCAATATAAAATCATTACCTCGTTATTTTAGAGTAATACATAAGGGTTATGGCTCACCTTCAGACGGGCCACAAATACTACTATTACCCAATTTATTTCCTTGAGACTCTCGATAGTAAGTGAAACTGGAATTTAAACTGAACTCAAGTGCCGGAGACTCAATCTGCTTAAGCTCTTGAACGTAGTTTTGCAATGAAGCGATCAATTGAACATCTTCTAATTTCTCAATGTTTAATCTTTCATTTTCCGTCGCCAGACGTTGAATTTCCGTGCACAGCTCTTTGTGACGAACTGACATTTCTTTTTTGCTTTCTACACTGTTCTTCAGGCTTTCCTGCAGCTCTTCGACGACAGTCTCCAGCTCAAACTTCAGGCCTTCCAAATTTTCTTGGGCTTTCTTTGACCTCCGAACTTCCGCTTTGAATTCCGACAACTCATTGTGTAGTGTAGTCAGCTCCGATTTCGTCGTAATTAAGTCCTCAGAAATCATCGCGTTTTCTTCTCTGTACCTGTTGCATTCATTTCTAAGGGTAGCTACATCGGATGCATGTTTCGCCTTAATTTCGTTTAACTCAAGGATTTGATCATCTAATAAAATATCCCGACTTGCCAATTTATCCGATAATTCGCTGACAAGAACCTGATTTTCATAGTTCGTCTTCGCCAGTTGTCTTTGATGCTCTGCTTCCGTCGATTCCAGCCTTCCGAGCGCCGCTCTTAATTTCGGATCAGGAGCAGGTGAATCCATTCCTGTGAATAGTTTTAGTTAAATTAAGTCCAGTTTGCTTCGGCTTTTACTTTTGTTGACAATCCGAATGAGCGGTTCAGATTTGAATTTGTCCGTTGGCCAACTCTATGCTCTGCTTGCTGCACTTGGCTATACGGTGGAAATAGGCACTTTTTTATACACGTTTCCCGGGTGGGTTGATCATGTGTAGGAACGGAGCGTCATCCAACTCACACACAATTCAAGACGAACCGGGTTGGTGAATGTACGTACACGTACAAGGTCAAAATATTCATTCACGATTTCTGTCTTCCGGAGTGAGTTGAAACTGAAACTGGGGAAAGGTTGTTTGCTTTTTGATCCGTGTTTTTATTCCATTAAGGCTTCACAACGGAGGGCGTCAAGGTAAAACAGGAAGTGAAGATGGAGCGTGGCCGGGCAAGAAATCATTCCGGCGGAGGAAGTAAATCCAAGGAAAGATCGAGGTCTCCAAGGGGTCGTGACAGGTCAAGGGATCGTGCCGGTGGTCGATTGGCAGACAAGAGGGTTTATATATCCAACATTCCGTATGAGTCAAGATGGCAAGATATCAAGGACTTGTTTAGGAATGAAGGTTAGTAATCTTTTCAGGTAAATTCATGGGCGTTCTTACGTTTGGACAGACACTGGTGGCGTGACCTGACATGTTTTAAAACTGAAACGTACTCGTTGAACGTTTACACCGGTGCTGACATGTAGTTTAATTTGTAGAATTGGATTTTTTATTCTACTGATACCGAGATGTATGCAGTTTGTAATTTCACTTTTCTAGAAAGTAATGTGGTTAATATGGTTTCAGTTGGAGAAGTGACGTTCGTAGAGCTGTTCAACGATGAAAATGAAAAACCTAGGGGGTGTGGAATAATTGAATTTGAGTCCAGCGCAATAGCAAAGAAAGCAATTGAGAAAATGCATCGCTATGAAATGAGTGGCCGGAAGATTGTAGTGAAAGAGGTATGTGGTACTGTGATCGTGAATTTGATATTATTAAAGTAAAACATTTAAAAATGCTCAGGATTACGACGTAAAAAGGGACTCTACGGGTCGAATTCAAACTACAACAACTGCTGGAGGGGGTGGTGGAAATCGGGACAGGGAAAGATCGAGAGATAGAGATCGTGAACGTGACTGGGATAGGAGACGAGACAATTCTCCGCAACCGTCAGGCGGTGGTGGTGGATGGAAATTTGGGAATACTTATGGGTACGTTTACGTTAGCCTTAAAACTTGCATAAAATTTTTGTGAGCTTTCCTTCAGAAAGGCGAGAAAGTCATAACATTTTCGTAGGTAACATTACTGCATTAACTATAAGTTAAAAGGTGAAATTTGAACCGGGAAGTGATGATCTCTGCTGTCACTTTTATTTCAACCATTTTTAACGTTGCAGATTGAGTCAACAGTTCCTAGAGAACTTGGGAATAGAAGAAACCCTGATTTCTAAGGTTTTTATTTCAAACTTGGACTTCCGTGTGGACGAAAAGAAATTGAAGGAGGTCTTTCGCCTGGCTGGTCGAGTTTTGGTATGAAAATGTTTTGCGAAATAAATTATAGCTATTGTAGTTAAGGTCAAGGATTTTAGTGCTGCTGAGATTAAAAGTACCATAAATTGATAATATGGATTTTTAAGGAATTGTTAGTTGGTTGAGTTTAGGTGTTGTGGAACAAAATTGAAACTGTTAAATAATAATTAAATACTAATATTAAACAAATTGATTATGTATGAATATAGTATGTTGATGTCAACAAAGACAAGGAGGGAAAGAGCCGTGGGCACGGCACAGTTGAATTTGAGCACCCCGTAGAAGCTGTTCAAGCAATATGTAAGTTGTGGTCTGCTTCTATTTAAAACTGTCGAAAGTTCGAAGGATCACACAAAACATCATCGACATTTTTGACATCATGAATAAAGCCTAACCTGAATTTAGAATAACATACTGGGCTATCAATAATACAGTTTGCATTTGATGTGACGTAGCAATGTTCAACAATCAAGAACTGTTTGAGCGTCGGATGCACATCCGCATGGATCGCCTCTCAGACCCAATCGCAGATTTAGCTAAGAATCGACTTCCCGAAGGCCTTAAAGGTATTGGGATGGGGTTGGGCATTAACGGACAGCCATTGGTAGATGTTGCAAGTAAGCTTTCATTGCTTGATTTAAATTTAGATAAGGGTTTATGTCGACTGATATTAATAATTGGTCAATTTGAACAGAAAGCCTGTCGACCAATACGGCGAGTGCTGCAAATGCTGCTACAAACGCAGCAAATGCCACAGTTGCAGCCATCTTAGGGAACACTCTGTCGAATCAAGCCGCATTGACGAATGCTTTGACAAATAACCCTCTTGCAACGGCAGTCAATTTGGGTGGTATGAACGTCGGACTTTCCGCCTTAATGAACCCACAAGCAATGGTAGAGTACCCGCACTCTTCAGCGTATGTTGGTTTGTTTATATTGTCCCGTATAATTCAAATTTGCAGGAAAATATTGGAGTTTCTAATGCAGCAGCCGCAGCTGCAGCCGCGAATGCTTTCGGTATGCCCTTGGGTGCGTTAGCTGCACAGAACCAGTTTGCCAATTCTGGAACTTTGCAAATGTCTCAACTGGCAGCAGCAGGTGCCGCTGGATTGGCAGGACTGCAAGGGAGTGCAGTTTTGCAACCAAATCCTATCACTGGGGCTGGAGGCGGAGGAGCCTCTGGGAATGTTAATCAAAACACATTTCAAAAGTGCGACTTTGTTTTTCACTTTGTGAACCTGTCAAAACAATTTCAGCATACATTATTCTCAATGTATTGATTAATTTTGACGCATGTTTTAGCACTGGAAGTTCTCAAGATAGAAGTTCTGGATCACAAAACTACAGAGATCTTGAATACGGTTATTCCACCTCTGTCTATTCAACACCAAGCTCAAATTATAATACTGCTTATCAGCGTGAGAAGCAGCAGTTTGGAAATGGTTCAGGCTCTGGTATTGGTGGCAATGCACCAGCGCTTGCTTCATCCAACACCGTAATCGTGAATAACGTAAGTTATTTGGTTCAAGACTTACTTTTATAAATAAATTTATTGCTTGTTTTAAAACGGAGCTCCTCAATCAAAGCCGTGAAAAGTCTCGATTTGTTTTAGAAAATAAAAAACTTTCTAATTGGATTTTCAGCTTCCAGAAACTTGCACTTGGCAATTGCTGAAGTCAAAGTAAGAAGTGGGTGTATATTCAATGTAATTGTTGGTTTGGTTAATATTAAAAAAATGATTAGATTCCGTGAATGTGGCGAAGTTCTTTATGCCGAAATGAAGAACCAGAACACTGGAGTAGTGCGCTTTACCACCGAGCGCGACGCTGAACGTGCGGTGAAAGTGTTTGATCAATCCCGTGTTGATGGAAGAATAGTTGATGTACATTTTGTCTAATCTGTTGAGTCGAAAAGGTAAGAAATGAACGCTTTGATTTATTGCACTCTGTTTTAGAAGAAGCATATTAAACACATTCCAACTTTGTATTTTCGTCTGTGCGTATAACACATCTATGTGACACGTATTGGTTCGAATTGTGTGGTTCGGTCAGTAATGAATAACGATATGGCCTAGGAGTGCACATTGGTTTCTTTGGATGATGTTAAGTATTGACATCAGGATTGTAGTTCATTTTTGTAATTGTTTACTAATTTCCACCATCTTCCTCCCTCCACCTACAGGTTGTCGGTTCTCTGAGTCTTCAGTTCTGCTTTGTTCTATTCGTCCGGAAAGAAATTATTTGGTTGCAGTATGATGGGGAGTATTGAAGCGAGTCCTTCTGTTTATTATCAGGACATCCTGTTTGCTTGGTGGTCTTTTAAAACATTTCATTCACAAAATAATTTACACATGTTGTACATTGGTCGTACCAATTATGATGTGGGATTGACGATTGATTTTTCAAAACGTCCACTGTTATATTAGAGTAATATGAATTCAACAGATGGGAATTATTTGTGTTATATAGAAATAAGATTGTTTCATTTGGACATGTGGAAATATTTAGTTGGTTCTTATCCAGCGATCGTCCATCGTTCTCTAGCCGTGTCGATTGAATCCAGTAGTAGTCGTGAAGATCCGCGGTGACTATTTTCTTTTTATTTTGTTTTAATTTAATATCATTATTAATTAAAAAGAATTAAACATTGTACAAACCAACAGTCAAGAACGCATTTATTGGTAAATGTCAGAATTTTTCAGCTATATGTTCGGTTAGAAATTTGGCGTTTCATTGCTCTGCAATTCGGGCTGTTAAACGAATGTGAATGCAATGTCAGGCATTATAATGATGGCGGAATTCAGTATATATTCTCATTTCAAGTCGATGTGGGGGCTTCATCAACTCTTTGCTGCTGGTATGTTTTCTACGCTGTCACCACCGGGTAAGTCGTACGTTGGGAGTTTCAGTTTATTCTTACAATCTTCCGAGTACTGTTCGGTAGTCCTTTTATTTGAATAACATATCGATGTTAAGCTACTAGAGCATTTAAATTCAACTGCAATCGATACCGATCGATACGATACCAGGAACGTCTTTAAAGTTATAATGCGCTTAATACATCATAATGGGTGTACTGAAAGCCATAGCCCTGTCTGAACTGATTTGATCTTGAATATTAGGAAACTGAATCAGGTTCGCCGTGGACTAACTCCAAGCCCTTCAATTTGAACTGCAGGAATTCCTAGAAAGGATATTTGATTACAGGATAACAATTTTGTCGGTCCTTCAATCAATGTGATGTAACCCGCGCAATGGCTAGGCTTGAATTTGTTGAGACTCCTTTTGTAAAAAATTATAATACTATGAGGCATATAATGCGTCGAAATGTGAGTCGTCTTTGCGTAAGTCGATCACCTCAAATTTTAGCAGCAGTTCCTTGTTCAAGAAGATCCTCAAGAAGTCATTAGTGCAACGGTTAATATGTTAGAATAGAGCTGCCGAAATTAATTGATCAATCAGAATTTCGATGATTCAGTAATATAGCTTAATGTACTCGCTTTATGTTGAAAACACAAAACGGTCTAGTAAGCGCTAGATTATAATTTGCCTCTTAATTACTGAGTGTTTCAGTCAAGTTACCTTGGCCATCACCCCTAATGCACCAAGTTTACTTGTTTTGTCTTGTTACACTTCATACCTGAATTTGTTACATAATGACGAATTTATTCGGTAGTTGAAATGGTTTTGTAGGTCTTGGTATTCTAACGGAAAATCGCACCGTATCGGAGACCTTTGTACGATACCGCCGAGGCAGAAACAAGCGTGACCAGCGTTGGGGATCTGGGGTGAATCTCCGGAGCATTGAAGGTAAGCTCTTTTAAACAAAAAAAATTGTCTAGACGGCTGAACTGTATTGTGATTTGTCATTCCTTTGTTTTTCTTGCTTTGTCAGATTATTGTGGTTGAGGAAAGGCGTCACCCTCAAGTCAAACAGCAGTACCGGCGATAGCATTTACATCTTCAAAGAGTGAGGTTTGAGGAATGGAATTTTTAATTTCAGAATGCACCGGCTACCCTGTTGTACTTTCTTGCTTAACAGCTAGAATTTATCCGCAAACATTCGTGAAACGTATTGTATATTACAATTCAAATATTTAAATGATGAAGATCGTATAAACTTGTTTTTACAAAAAGACTTGAATGGTTTATTACAGTGTTATTTACATGGGTCATTTTTGATAATAATGGTATCGGTCTTGGGAACATTGGGACAGTTTCATCTCAGTATTTATCCATTGCAAGTAATGCGAAACTTTTGTATAAATTGTAGGATGAGTTTTGCTTCCACATTCTTTCCCCCATGAAACTATGCCCATCAGGAAGAACATGTTAGGATTATCTGCAAAGTGGGATTATTTTATTATTTTTTGACATGTTGTAATAGCTACTACAACAGTAAGAATGCACTCAAACTCACAAGTTATGTTTGGAATGAGATTAATGAAAATACTAGAAACAAGATACTTAACAATAACCAACAAGTGGAAAAATGCAAACCTGGATGTCTGCATGTCAAAGGCCCCCCGGAATCTCCTGAGCATACATCTTGTTTACCGCCGCCAGCACATAAGTTTCCTTCATGTACAACCGATTTCTGTCTTAATCTCTCATTTGGGAAATAAATCCTTCTTAAATAGTTTTCTCTGAGATCATCTGCATTATATGCTTCTGCACACTGTCGATGACTTTGGAGGGGAACCGCTGCAGATTGTAGCACTGGAGTTGCTTTGTTATGCTTGGATTTATCTACAAAGTATGTCCAAAGAATAACGAATTAAAAAATTGTCACTTGTCACAATAATTGTATAAGAAAGAACCAAAAAAAAGACGTTAATTCTACATTTTACTTTTGAAACTAACCTTTCGTTCCCCAACCGGATACGTAGCAAGTAGTCCCACTTGGCAATTGGATATCCTTTTCGGGCAAACAAATTGCTTGTACATGTTCATCGAATTCAACACCCCTGCCATTGTTGCACAGCCTCACAATCGAAATATCATTGTCAAATTCACTCCGGCTCGCAAAGTCCCGGTTATTGATATAATCACTATGTAAAAATCGGACAACCAAATGTAAATTTGGACCGTCATTTCGAAATTGTGAGTATATTGTAAAATTGTACACACATTAACACAAAAATGCAAAGATAACAATTAAATGACTCACCCCTCATTAATATGAAAGATTTGCTCGGAATCATCCTTCTTGCCCAAATCATAGTTGCCCACCTGGATATGAAAAATATTGATATTATTTTACTTTGACAGGTTTGACTGAGATGAATGAGAAAGGGATGAGATTATAACTCACAACAACTCTGTAGTCGGATCCGGAATCAAGGAAGCAATGAGCAGCTGTGAGTACAAAGGAGTTTGATATCAGAGCTCCACCACAATGCTGTCTCCAATCATTACTCCATCTCTTCTTCCTCTCAATACTTACTTGCCATGGGTGTTCTCCGTACTTGGAATCTGTTCCGGCAAGAATCTTTGGTCGTCGCTTCGATGAACGGCTGGGGTGTCTAAATCCACACTGACAGTCTGGACAATTTCGATCAAGAGAATATTTTGGGCGAAACGAGCTGGCGGCTGAGCCCCGACTTCGATTTTCTCTTTCCGCAGTAGAAGGGAGGTATTTTCGGAGCAGAAGTGTTCGGAATTGACTTGAGCTTTCTTCTGCTGGACATTTGATGCCAAATTCGATCACGATTATGAGGAGTGATATGGCAGGATAGAAAAACAGAGTTGAAGTATTCATTTGCTTGCAGTGATGACTTCAAATTAGAATGTCTTAATGCCCTTTTTAACTTCAACCACTTTGATTCCTGTGGTGGCTATTGGAATTAATTTACAAATTTGTTTAAGCGTGGCCATTAAACTTGAATGAATTTATATGCATGGCCGGATTTTTTTTTACAGAAGTCAGCGATTTCTTAGGCGCACCAAAAGTCAGCATAATCCATGTGCGATTTTTCGGCTCACATGCAACGTACCAAAACAACCTGAAGGGTTATGCCAATTTTTTTCCGCAAACACCTGGCCAGCAAATAATTTATTCATAGTCTTACGGGGTTGAATCGATGTTCAGAGTAGAAGTGATTTATGAGTACGATGTTAATGGCCGAAGATGAGGTAGTGCAGGGTTGAATGGTAACAGGCTGAATTCGAAGCGCGGCTGTTGTGGTGGTGTCTACAAAAAAAATTCACACAAGACGAGCCCCGTTAGTCATGCAGTACAAAAGAATTTGCAAATTAGAGAGTAGTAAGATTGAGTGAATTAACTGCGCAGATCTGATAATCATTCCGATTGCAAAGTTCACTGCATCCGCATTGCTATTAAACATGAGTTTGAACTTTTAAAGAAACTGACCTGTTCCTAGTGTGGGCTGAATTGGTGATTCTATCATTCCTGGCGGGGCCACGTCGATTGAGCGATCACTGAATTACGTATTAGGCAATGGTTTAATCCAATGGGACGTGCAGTTAATGGACTCAAATTGTTTGAATAATTGAAAGAGAAAACTTTTGGGGAAAACGATTGGTCAGGGCAAAGGGTTGTGAAGGAATGAAACCTTGCCTACTCTCGGACGGAGTACTTAAAGATTAAATTCCGAGTAGCAATCTCTTCGGAATCAAAGATTTGGTTTGGTACAGTGAAATTAATGAATGAAGGATTGACAGCCAGAGTAGGGACCCTAACCTGGCGTAATTGCTAGTGTGTAGACTGTGGTTACAGGATGGGGTAAATGGTCCTTGCCTCTTTTGTTATTTGTTGTGATGGGTCTTGGTTCCTTACTCTCTGCTGTCATTCAATCCTTTTGACAGTGTCTGAGTCGATTTTTATTTATATTCTGTCTCTTATCCACAACCGGCATCCTCCCTCCTCCCCAACCGTGTACCCTGTACCAATCTTCAATAAGTCACTCACTAGTCATGCAACTCATTGTCAGTCTGATCGACCTCATCTTCATTCACTTTCCATTTCAATACCAGCAGAGTCAATCCAATGGAATTTAATTGAATCCCCCTTATAGTAAGTGCATAACCTTCTTTATTACTAATAAAATCACATTCCTTCCCTCTGCCAAATTCGTCGTCGCCGTGAATTCTACGGCGTAGTACTCTTGATTCATAAATTAACAACATGTTGGAAGTTGGAACTCGACCTCCTCCACTAACTACTGCAGGTTAACGGATGCTCCCTAGATATACCTGATTTATTCCGTGTTTATGTCCCCCAGTTTCCCAATCCCTGAATTTCCAAGGTTAATCCAGCATGATATTTAATAAGGTTTCGGTAGTAATCTCCAAAAATACATGTGGATTCAAGGGAATGAGGACAAATTGTATTTATGGAAATGTAGGATAGAAGCATGAATGGCATTCCCGGTTTGGTTTTATTGGAAATGGATATGGGTCTTGGTCAAATCTCGCTAACTAACTGTATGGGAAGTTTACGATTTAGTGTAGGCGAGTTGTAGCTGGGAGTGATAAATTAATGCACAGACAGGAAACTTGTATCGGAAAACCAGTTTCGAAACTACTACGCGGATATTTTGCAATTACTTTAATAGTAAGCCACTTTGCATACAAAACTGATGCAACAACGTTGCATCTTTTCAACTAAACCTTTAGCTTGAAATCGGCATTAATAGCACTACATAGGAATTCAAAAGCCAGCCTAATTATAGTGGTCTTCACAAGTTTTTGTCGATCACGCAGTCCCCCTAATCTCGTTTGGGTTTTCAATTTGTTTTTGGATTGTCATTTGGTCATATGCCGCATACGGCTGAGGTATCCCACATATACAAGTGAGTTAATCCAAGAAAAGAAAGCATTGGTTTCAAATTTTACTATGCCGGCGCAACGCTGCTGTGCTGTCATTTCATTTGGGTGTACTTGGGAATGTGCTACCTTCATTTAACAAATCTGCAGAATCCAAAATAGGGGCAATTACATGGTAATCTCAAGGATTAGCATAATGATGTAGGTTACAACTTATGTTAATTTGATCACTTGTAATGTTATGGTAGGGTAATTCAAGCGTGATCGTTTACTTTAAGATGACAATTAAATCAATTAATTGCAATGTATATCTAGTTTTAAAAGTCATAAAACTTCAATGTGTACGAAGGTAGTTATGTGCTAATATGAAGTCTGCTTTTATTCCTCTCACGATCGCGGATTGGATCTTCAGTGAATAGCTTATATTAAATATCATTGTATTTGAATGGTTAAGTCAATATCAATTACCAAATATATAATATCAAATTGTTGTAGCTGTGTAGGAAGTTGGAAAATCAATTTGAGTTGGCAAAGTCCAAAATAATCGTGCGCGACACAGTAAAATTATAGATGTCAAGTGAAGGCAAGAACCAACCAGATCCGGTGATTCGGTGTCAAAAATCAAATTTCTATCACTGAACCGCATAATTGCAAATGCGTACAGGTTGGATGCAATTGGAGCTCAAAACTACAATTTCCGATAGGAAATAGGACAAGCCCTGATTTTTGCAAAGCGGGAGCAAACAACAAAACTACATGAGAAATTAAATTTTTTTTTTTACTATAGCACCTCGGCCTCACTATCACACTGTACATTCCGACGTCGGATTCGTCCAAAAAGGATATGTCCAACGTTATACATACATACAAAAATTAAATTTTTTTGCAGCTAACCGTATATTTCAAAGTTATAATATTATTCGCCTCATGCTTGCAATTACGACTTGCAAGTTTTTGGATCTGGTGGCTGATCGGACCAGGTAAGAAATATTATTTTTGTTTATCGGAATTAATTACAAGAAATTAATTATATTTCCTTGTGTACGCAAATGATGATAAGAGCGGAGGAAACATCAGCCTCCAGTATAGTACTTGGGCCTTCCCGCGCCCGCAATCGTCTACAAATTTTCAACGTCAAATTGTTTCCAACTTATAATATGCAATAAAAAGTTTATAACATAAATTCATATGTTCGATCTGATATTTTCTTACTTTGTATAACTCGCCCAATAGAAGTTAGTCTGACCTTAGTTTGTTTATTTCTAAGCTTTAAGCGTAGATATATTGGTACAGTTCGCGTTGCGTTCAAAGAAGTCAAAGAAATTAAAGTAACCAAACTTTGTTTTTTCCTTTTGATATTGCCAAAATGCAGGGCGATGAGATGTTTTTAACGATTGTTATATGGTTTTCAAATTGAGTAGGAAATGGGCTAAACGTGGTAACGTGAAAAACCTTTCCTACAAATTGTGTGTCTGTTGTTCTTAAAGGGAGTTGTATTACAGGAACAACAGAGCAAAACAAAGAGTTCCATCAGACTCCTGTTGTGTTGTTGCATCATGATTTCTATTTTAAAGTGCAATAATATACGTGTAGTTTAACTTTTAGTGTGCAACTTACACGCATGTTTGGCTGGCGGCTGGCCCGTTTCTTCGAAGTTAATCCTAATGCCTGCTGTTATCTGTGAATGCATGTACACTTGTACTGTAAGCTTAGAAGCAGGATGCAGTTTGGCGAAGAACACGAATGCACTTTTACTATTTTTGCTTTATTTTAAAAAACGTTCAGTTCTTTAATGTCA
Source organism: Orthonychiurus folsomi (assembly GCA_036851895.1). Taxonomy (NCBI): domain Eukaryota; kingdom Metazoa; phylum Arthropoda; class Collembola; order Poduromorpha; family Onychiuridae; genus Orthonychiurus; species Orthonychiurus folsomi. Next base: position 12,811 of record JAAXYW010000978.1, read on the forward strand.
ATTCCGGAATCCTGTGGAATGTTATCAGGCGACACAAGCTTTTCCGTTTCTGGTAATGAGTCTTGCAGATTGATAAACGGTTTTATCACAGCTTCCCAGCATTGAATATCTCCGCTCAGTATATCTTTGATCTGAAATTCAGAGAAATAATTTGTTAATAATCTGCAGCTAACTCAAATTAATTCAGAAAATAAATATTTACATCATCACTGGTAGCTTCATCAAATACTGTATGACCCAATTTGTATTTTGTGTCTTCGTCCTCTCCTAATTCTTTTTGATGAAAGTTTTCAATTGACGTGTCAGCCTAAAATTTTAGTTCAAATTTGAGCACTTGCGGCTAAAAATAAACGCTTTAAATTTGTCAAATGTACCCCAAATAACATTAGCAGTGCACAAATCGGGATGAGCTCTGCACTAACCGCACAATGTAATGGAGTATCACCCCTGTAATTTTGCATGTCGATTATATTTGAGTCTTCTCCCCCCTGGAAAAGATAACAATAATTTGAGTACAATAACCCAAATTATAACACTTGGATAAATTTTGAATATGCTGTTATTGTGTCATTGTTGGACTTTAGTTATATAATTTAAAATTCTCCAAGTCCAAATGAAATGCAGACGCAAACTTGTAGTGGAATTTATCAAAAAACGCATTTAGATTAGAGTAACCTTGGTTTAGAATCAAATTTTGCACTTACTGCTTTCAATAGCATAGCTGAAGACGAGAAATTGCCCTTTTCCACAGCAATGTGTAATGGTGTTCGGCCATAAGTCCCTTCTTGTACCATTAGACTAGCGTTTGCATTGAGCAGTAAATGAATTGCCTCCAAATTACTTTCAGCTACTGCAATGTGTATAGCTGTCATACCTGGAGTAAAAAAAATTAGAGAATTAATTGGTATTTCTCGTATTCAAATTTGACTCGACTTACTATTATAATTGTAATGATTGATGATTTGGCGTGAAAATGGATCCTTGAGTAGGATTTTTAGGCAATTGATGTGATTTGATTTAATTGCTAAATGTATCGGTGTATCACCAATGGAATTTGTTATACTCATATCCGCATTGTGTTTGAGGAGGTCCTGGACATAGTCCTCCCCACCTGTCAGAACTGCAACTGAGAGGGGCGTCAAGCTCTGCAAGTTTGGCTCATTGATTGTACTTGCCACATCCGGCGAAGAGGAGATTGTACTTAAAATTCTTTGGAAGGGTTCTTTTTGCTGATTCAAAATGGCGGTGTGAAGAGCACTTCAAATATAGATTACAACGTAGAATTTATTTTAATGAAGAGTTATTTGAAAATACAATTGGGGTCTTACTTATCACCAAATTCATTCCCAAGGCATAACAAATGCCTCAGTTTCTGGAGGACAAAACTGAAATCTGAAGATTCAGCCCAAGAATGAAGGGCCGAACCCACGTTGAGGGCTACACTCAAGGCAATGGCTTTCTGCTCGTTCTGGGTGATTTTTGCCAAGTCACAAGGAAATTTCTGATCGCACCCTTGTCGCACAGATCCTAATAATAACGCGGAATAAAGAGTTAAGTAATTTACAAAAACCATGTTACGATTTGTAAATTCACCTGCTTCATTGCCGTCATTTGGATTATTTCCTTGTTCGCTTCCTTCAGCCTCTGAATCTCTTGGCTGATTGGAGTCTGGTTCTCGACCCGGAGGAGGTAAGCTTCTGGAACTTGAACCTTGACTGTCATTCCCAGCACGAGATTTTTGTTTCTTCGGCATTTTCCGAACTGCAATGTATCACACTGAGTTTTACACAGCTCGGCCAAAGTGTTGGCATGCAAAACTTACTTCTTTCAATTGGTTTGTATTTGAATGGAATCGGCTGACTAGTTGCCCCGTCAGAGGGTCTCTCCAGTTGAAGGTACACGTCCTCCTCCGTGTCTATCTCAAACGAGCGGTATGGGGGAGTTCTATGTTGAACAAAACTCAATTTACGGACACCGGGTTTGGTTCTCCACGGGTTTGGGGAATTAGAAAAATAGTAAATAATTACTTGAAAACAATCGCATATTGGTGATGGACATCCAATTTGCTGAATTTGCCGTACGCTTTCCACACTTCAATCCCTTTTTCGTTTTCTTCAAAAAACCGTACTTGGATATTATCTGTAATATGTGCGCAAATTATAATCAAGTAATTCATGGCTTGCTGAGCATTATGTCTTAATATTTTAAATGCATTCATTTAAAAGATAGTGAATAAATAAAAAGTAGATGATCAAACTCAATTACTTACGTTTGTCTACTTTTTCTACAAGAAGGAAAACCTCTTCATCCCCAGTGCAGCAACTGGTGTACTTGTCAATTCGAACAATCCTCAAGTCACTTGTTTGGGTGCTCTCTGGGAAGTGAGACAAATGTTATGTTTACCACCTTGAATTATGCACTAGGCAGGGGCTGCTGTAGTAAATGTGTTGGTAAGCGCACTGGGATGAGGGATATGTTTTGTTAAACATAATTGCCCTGAAATCAGTGCTTGTGCAGAAGAGTTCACACTCCAAACAAAGGCATTCATTGGAAGAGGTGATTGTCTGAAAATTTCCCATCCTAATATCATACAAGTAAACTACCACTAAACTCGTTTTGCATGTATAAACTACTAATTTATCAAGGGAAACCAGATTACACTTCAAACTGTGTTTCCTCCGACTTGCCATATCTTATCAGAATTTTTCCGATTGAAATCTGAGGGCACGGCATTGCCGCCAGTTCTTGCACACGTAGGTTTTGAATATGTTTTGAAGAAACTTACAACTATTGGAAAGCCCAGTTTATATTTATACATTTGAACGTGGGATATCATCACAAAAACCGAATTCAACGCTGAGTAACAAGGGAAGTATATTCCCAGACTAAGAATTAACTAATGTTGTATGCATGCAAAGCTGGCTGACCTTACGTACCCACAGTAAATCATCGCATTTCACATGCAGTTTGTGCGAGAGGTCTTGGAAATGCCCGAGCCGTGTTTGTAATGTACAGTATTTAAATTTAAGACTATTATTCAATTCTTAAGTGTCGGGTTTTCCCATCATAAATTTCTTGTTTCGTTTATCGTTTGAAGTGGCACGTGTATCGTGCATTACTAAATGGGGATTTTTGCAAGATTATCCCGGTTTCCGGTGAATAGTCATTTGTGAGCGGACACAAAGTTAATTTAATAGCCGAATTATTGAAAATTGTTGCACTCACTGTTGTGTTGAATTGGGGTACTCACAACTGGACAACAAATTGACTGAAGCGTAGAATCCGGTTTGCGAATGTAGGCTTCAAAGTATAACAGAACGACATTGAGATTGATTCCCAAGGACAATTCCTCGATTTTATCAGGTCGGATTTTTCGCGAATCTCCAATTTCTAATTGCGCGGATTTGTGCATAAGTTCTTTCTTGATTCCTTTTTTCCCGGTGTAGATTATATTCATTCCTTGGAATCTGAAAGTCGATTTACGATTAATGCTCTCATAATTTTTACTTAATTTACGTATACTGATGAAAATCATTTCTCACGATGCTGTGTGTTCATTTTCATCCGTGACTTCAATCTGTGCGTAAGAATCATCTGTCATAAAACCCGGACTGGAAAGCGTGGGGAACGTTTGCGTTAGATTTCCCCCGCCCATTTCAAAAGTGTGGAGGACATGTGGGTGAGGAAAAAATGGCGGCGAGGCGCAAGCCAAGGAACATCTAATGATTGCAGGTCCAGGATAGTTGTGAAGCTGTTTAAATAATGTAACAGTTAAATTAATACGATGTTGTTTTGTGGGTGTTTTGTATTTCTAGGCACAGAGTTTATCCCATGAGACGGCTTTTGCAGTTGTTACACTAAACCTCTTAGCTTGCACCTGTACATTGTACATCAATCATGTCCTTCGTGAGGTTAAGGAGTCCGTTTCCCTCATTTAATTCTTGTGATTTATGTAATTTCTAGTTTACCCACGCACTTGCTATTACCTACTGAAATATCCATAGCAGTTATCTCTGACTGGGATTTCCGTACACAGACTTGGGGATTCCAAGGTGGGTGACGCAAACCTTTGGCGGCAAAGGCTTACAAAAGTAGTAATATTATGTAGGATTCAAATCTGTTTTTAAGACACAATTGGCTTTCCCAACATATTTTACAAGTGCTAGTTGTGAATACAGCACAATGCTAAAATTCTTAAAAACTCTTCATTTTTCCGACATGTATCGCATTCAAACCAATCAATGATTTAAAGCATCATCACAGAAAAAGAATAGCATTCAAACTTTTAAAAAACTGATTTCGTGGCTTTGAATGCCACACAGAAATATATTAAAATATAGTATCCTACAAATGAACTAACAAGTTTTGTTTTCCGAGCGTAATTATTCCTGGATTGGATGGAATGAATAGCGTTGGACGAACAATTCCCAAATGGGTGAACTAAAATCCGTTTGCATTGCTATCAAAACAACTTAAATGCTCTTCCGGATCAGCAATGCTAGGATATACTGATTGAACATTGAGCGTTCAATTTGAAAAAAAAATAAAAAATAAAAATAACCACAATTAGGTCTTTGCCTTGAATACTCATAATGTAATTTCCCGTGTACATAATACATGCAAGGTTACACATAATACGCACAGTCAGGCCAAAAGGCAAGGATAACAACGCCACACGCCACACAAGTTCAGGGAGGGAGCCTAATTATGGATGAATGGTCGGGGAAAACCCCCGCGCACATGGATCACCTGTGCAGAAAACTCCAACTCCTCACTCGTTCCGCTTTGCTTATCATCAACTCAGGGAAAATCCTATTGGAAATTGTTATTTCCCATATTACATTGCATTTCTAAATTTAAATTTTGCCTGCGTAGCCGTGCCGTAACCCCCCCTCATTTCTCTCTTAATGAAATTTTAGAAACTTAGAAAATGTGTAATAATCAATATTACCTTGACAGTTGGATATATTTTTGAACCATTCGGTGAAGGGCAATTTGAAGTTGATGAACTTGGATTTGGTCCTCCCTCTGAACTTCCTAACAAACTCCCATGTTTTCCCGTCATTTCGGATTTGTAGCGGAAACGAAATTTTGATTGTGGTTGAACAAGAATCTCCAAGTAGGGTTGAGGTTGCAATGGGTGTGCATTGTAATTTCCACTACTGCTGTACAACGGGATGTCCGTACCACTATATATTGCACTGTCACTTGCACTTTCCTTCATATTTTGCCATTCCATCTTTCCTTTGGTTTACTAATTATAATCACTTGGTCGGTCTTGTAGTTGTATTAGCCAAAAAAGAGTTGATGATGATGGACAGGTTGATAATACTTCAGAGCTCAGTGGGGAAGTAAAGTCTTGAGCAGGATTAAGATGTTTAGATCATCCATCCGTCCTGGCGGTGATCATCAAGGTTGGGAGTTTCCAACTTAAATCATGTGTCAGTGAGAAGGTTGAGGTTTATATGTTGGATTCCCAATCCCTGGTTTTTATCTTGTTACTCCATTGTGAATGGGCAAGGGATTAAATCATCAGGTGTTGCAGGAATATTGTAATAAATATTCATGCAAGTCTTCCTCCTGAAGTTAAGGGGATTTGAATTAGTTTTTAATTTTGATTAGCCACTATTATCTTAAGTGCCATCATATTTGCTAAGTATTATTAGGACTTATGTAAATCCTGTGAGCTGTTTGGTTCTTTTTTACTTCAGTTTTAGAATTTGTAAATGCGAACAGAATAGACTTGTATTGTAATTCTCTCTGTGCTTTGTTATTAGCCAAATATAGGTGGTAATAGCAAAGAAAACTGGCTCTTCCTGTCACACCTGTTCGGAGCACTAAATAAGGATCTCCACGTTGACTCTCGTCTTCTGCGGCTGGGGAATTCCCAGCCAAAGCCCCACTTATTTGCACACACTTGCTCTTGAACCTTTTTTTTGCAGCGAAACGCACCACTGCAGCTTTGCAATATTGCAATGCATTATGTGATTCCCTTCTGCCCTGACGCAAAGTAACAGGATATGCTCAGCAGTCTGAAAACCCTATTTCCTAATGAACACAAGCTGAACGTAATTATATTTATATCTGTTCTTGAATCTGCAATTGGATGAACTTATTTGCCACAACAAACAGCTTGAAAGAATAATTTCGGGAATACCAGACCAGAATAGTGCCTGCATTCTAGCTTTGTATTATGGTCGTGACCCTGCAAATATATAACATAATTACAAGGGTGCTGTTAGTTAACTCCTTTTAATTTTAAAGGAGGGTGTGTTATTTTGCACCTAGCCTGTCCACTAGGAACTCACTCGTGTTGGATTTGCAACAAAAACAGAGAAAGCAATTTTGATCGGCGATGTCTCGATGATCTTAGATTTCCAAAGTGACCCACTTAAATTAGCATCGGTTGACTTCAACAACATTATTATTGGCATTGACCAAAAGCGGCTCAGTTCATTCGCAAAATATTGATTCAAGCAACTGTATTGTTATCCCGTTATCCTTTTTTTTAATTAGCTTGATTATTCTATTAATTGTAAAAATTAAGTTCCTGCTGAATCCCAGCATGCTGCGGCGAAATTGTTCACTTTATTTAATATCTGTGTTGATCTGCTGCTGCAGCAGCCTTCATGATGTACCTGATCTTTATTCGGAAGACAACCCAGACTCGGATCATCAATTTTACCCCTTTCAACAATACATTCAAGTGCGGAAATCTTACAGGTAGGACCAGGAGGAATTATTTTAATCTTTTGCGCATAACATGTATTCCAAGTTTAATACAAGTATTCATTTATTCATGACCAGAATAAGTTATGCGGCTCATGAGTACATTACAAAACAAATTGCAATTATTTGCCAGAAGTGTAGAAGACATGCACATGCAGTCCGCACACAATGAAAATATTTAATTCACCCAGTAGGTGTCAGATTGTTTTGTACACTTTTTGCTAAAAGGGTTAACTTTCTACCGTTTAACTTACGCATTTATTTGAAACTTGTATGCGGATTTTTGCAATTTAATGATGTTTGGTTTGACATCCAATTGATTAATCTATTCCGTGTATTTATATAACGTTTATGGAATAGATTGCAAAAAGCTGTTTCCTTTTTCAAAATATCAGGGTAATAAAATTTATAAAAGTAAGCATTGTTCTGAACTTTGTATTCTTTTTACATTCGAGTCACCAACACTTGCCGATATACATGGGTGAAGAAGGACCGCACTCTAATCCTTCCGGTCAAATGGTTCAGGCCGCTGCTTCAGATCAAGTAGGCGCACACAATGATGGAAGTTCCGGAAACTATCACTATTCCAAACCGAGATTAACAGAAGAACTCGAAACATGGGGAAAACAAGAAGTTTACGAGGAAAAAGGCTACATTGACTCCGACTATGATCACCACAATCACATTCCTCATAATTCTGGAACCCATAATGATGTGCAATCCACAAACACACGACCTCAGTACAAGACATTGGCGGATTCTGCAGACGGTTCATCTACAGATGTCCTTTACCATGCAGCAACAGATTTGTATGATAAAGACGCTCACCAGCACGGGATTTACAAAGCACGGGATGGAATTTATTGTCCCCCGGTGACGGATTTCAATCTTGGCTCGAAATCAATGAAACCTGGTAAAAATCATTTAAGACCTCCAGGTAAACCGCGACTGCCTCGCCTGGGTCCGAAAATTGACTGTTTGCGAAGAAAGTACTTTGGAGAAAATCCATTTCCATCCACCATTTTCAAGGACCCTGAGGACTCAAAACTAACTCCAATTCAAGGCGGATCCATGGCTGATTTATTCAAAAGTTTCAAAAGAAACATTTATAACTAGGTTTTAAAGTTAAAGTGTTTGTTGTTTGGTTTGATAATATTTTTGAAAATAATAAAATACCTTAAAATATGCTCGTTGTGAAAAACTTTCAGGATACTTTTTTTTTAATTTGAAAGGCAGAACGAAAATTTTGAAGTCATATAATTTGCAGCAGACAGGCTTTACTAAATTGTAACAAATTTGTTGATGGAACCTTCTTTTAAAATAATTTACTATTTATTTTTATGATGATACTGATTTTAGCATGAAATTAAAAATGTAAAATATATGGATTCGGCTGGCTGTGATGGATTACAAAACTCAGACAAATCCGTTGAATTAAGTCCCTTAGTCTGCTGGTAAGCTGAAGATGTCCATGGAATCCTTGAAAGCCTCAATATCGTTAACGTAATATCCATTCACATGATCCACTTCCGGTGGAATGTCATATTCCAAGTTGTGCACTAAATCGAAGATCGGGCTCGAGGTGTCGCCGTCACTTGTTTTGTTTGGCTTATATTTCTCAATCTTGCAGAAGATTGTACTGGCTTGAACAGGGTTACAATTCCCAGAATTGCCTGTGACCTGCACGGAGAGCTTGCGGAATTTCCGACCAAGTGGGAGAAGGTATTCATCGTACAACTTGATCAATCGCTTGTGTAAGTTTGGACCATATATTTTAAGGTTTAAAAGCCAACGAGGAAAGGAATTGGAAGCAATAAAATTTTCATAATTATTCATTCCCTTGCGAAATTCTGCGAGGAATGCGTCAATCCGTTCATCGATGTATCCAGTGGAATGACGATTTGATTGCGCGACCAGATTGATCACTAGCCCGACGCCATGAGGTTTTCCTTTGCCTGTTGCATGACTGACTTTGACCTGAGTTGACACAGCATAGCTGAGACGCTCCACTTTTCTGTAAAATTTTCAAATCCTTATCAAATGTTTTAGAATTTGTTAGTAGTCAGTATCTACCTCAGCTGATGGCTAGCGGCTGGACGCAATATAATCCCCAATATTGAAAAGAAATATTTTCTATCTATTTCACCCAACGGACCAAATTGATAGAAATTTGTTACAATGGATATGTGGATATCCGTGGATCGGGCCTTGAAACAAATGCATTTTTCCCCTAGAGGCAATTCCATCATTCTTGGATTTGGATTCACGGGAATGCTCGGGGGTTGGCGATAATTCAATTTTTCAATGGCTGATAACATATTCACCCCTTGGGCCTCTGACACACATCCACTAAGTAATCCAAAAATGGCCATTCGCTCCTTCAAGGCTGATATAAAATTCTTAAAATCCCGGAAAGTTGAATCTGTAGGTTGGAATTATTAAAATTAATTTGATTGATAAAATTTGTTATATAGGGAGAACCGCACAGTAATTGTATCTGCTAACCGTTTGTCGCAGATTTTATTTGCCAAATCGGTTCATATATCATGTTAATAATGTAGTTTAGTACATCGGATCCATATACTAATGGACAAAGTGAAGCATTATCCAAACCCTTTCTGTGTAACTCCAAATGATTTGCGAATGTTTTCTCATCCAAATTCTTCTCAAAATCTTTGAAATTTGTAAACAATGACTTAACGAGTTCCTCCATATGCCATGAGGGGCCTGCAATGTGGAAAAATATCCATCTACGACAAGAATAGAAGGACGACATGTCAACTCGGATCCGTGCTCTGGCACATTGCACAATTTGTGTTTCGATTGAGTCAAACATGAGGGTATTGAAAAGTTCAAGGAATGCCGTGGAAGTCGGCGTGTTTGGAACCATTGGACAAGAAATAAAAATCCTAAATCCCGCAACTGGGACTTTCCCATCGGAACAAAGATTTGTTTTGGTGCATTTGAAAAATAATTTTGGCTCGTCCCGCATGACTTTCATTAGTGGGAGATTTCCAACTGGACAGATCAGATTTTTTGGTCGGAATGGATTCTCAAACTGTTGGCAATTGCCCTTCACTTCCGGTAAGATTTTTGTGTTTTCGCAAGATTTTAAATACTTCGGAAGAAATTCAAACGCACAAAATTGTGTACCATAGATCTCCTCTTGGCAAGTGCATTCAACCTCATGTAGTTTTGACACGAGGATGACGTTCATGTTCCATGGTGTTAATTCCTGGATATAATCCTGTATAAAGTCGGGATCAAAATCGGTGACCAGTTTTCTTGCAGTCAAGATGTACTTTGGATCCTCCATTTTGTGCAAATGCCCGCTGAGTTCAACGGATTCATCAACATAAAGTTTCTCGTAGTGAAACCAATCAGCCCTTTCCTTACGGATTTCATTGAATACTTCCTCGGAGGGTTTTCTCTTGGACATCATTTTGAGATATGAGAGAACTGTTTGAAGTAGTGAAAAAATGTCTTTGACCCCAAGGTCAGTCAGGTAAATGATCAGACAAAATGGGGAGCAGTAGTAATCCATTCCAGTGTCAGAGCAAAAATATGTGGATATCCCATTAACCCAATTCTTGGATTTCATAAATGACATGATTTGACTGTCCTCGGCAAGAAGGCGACTCAAGTACACGGCTGGTTTTGTAGTAAAATCCGCTGCAAACTGGGTATCATGGATGGCCCAAGTAATGGAAACAAGGTTGATGTCTGCGAATGGAACCACTTTGTAAAATCTGTTGAATTCTTTTATGTGGCAAAGGCGTGTACATTTATCAATCATTTCTTCCTTGGGAGACATTTGATTGGATTTGGGAATACAACTGAAATATTTCCTGGCCATATCCTCCAATTCCTCGAGTGGTAGCCCAGCGTTGATGACCAACGTCATGTAATTGGCTGCATAATTTCGCTTTAACCATTTGCACACTCGCTGGTAAAGGTCCGGCTTGTCCAGCGTTTTTTGATTCCCACAACCAAATTTGTTGAGGCAATGGGATTTGGGGAAACACGATGAAAAAAATATGTGGAGCCGCCTGCCATCATGGTAGTCTTTCAATGCAAATTCGGAGTCAACCGTTCCAACTTCCGTTTTCAATGACTGTGGTGAAATGTTTGGATTTGCGATGGCATCCGCCAACATGTCCATGCAAGTCGTCAGCGTGTCAACTCCTACATTAAATTGTTAAAAGTGAGCAAAATTTGCAGATATTCTCTTAATTCCAATATTTCGAGCAAACCAGCCGTTAGACAAGTCCAATCCAAAATAATATGTCGTGTATTTTGCTGAGGTAAACGCATTTCCGTGGCCAAAGCTCCTTACTACTTTGAAAAGCCCGGACTTCGGATACCTCTTTGATCCGTAGGTGCAGACCATATGCTCGCACAGATGCGCAATTCCTTTGAGATCTTCGGGATCGTTGAGACTTCCAGCACCGACACAGAGACTCACCCATGCTTCTTGGGCTTTCGTAGCCCCCGGATTCCTCTGATAATCATCTGTCAGTTTAGATCGTTTCAACGATGGCTCCCAGCACTCATCATCATCGGAGCTGTTGCCTTCTTCACATCCTTCGTCTTCATCAGAAATATGAATGAACTTGCGATTAAACTCCTCCACCTTCAACGAGACTCCTGTCTTTGGATTTATCTTTCCATTTGTCGTTGCATCTTCATGTGGACAACTGGAAATCAGTAGGGCTCTCAATCCATTCTCTAATTCAATGTAAGAATAATCATTCGTGTCCAGCGGAGATTTAATGATGTATTCTGGTTCAGAAGGTTTAGGATTGGATTTGGATTTTTTATCTCGACAGCCAGCCATTTAAAAAATTTTGAACTCCACAAATTCACTGTTGACTCTGACAAAATTTTGAATAAAAAATGTGAGTGCCTTGACTCGAGTAAGGCCTTCGAGAGGCTTCATTTTGTGTCTGTTGTTTTGCCAACAAAGGGTTTAGTGGACCAAATATGCCATTGCCAAGGCGTTTGGTTTGACTTTAAACTCAATTTGAAAGAATTCACGCAATGCAATCGGATTAAGTTTGCTGCTACGTGAACTTGATACTGTTGACAAACACGCGCGGTTCTTATTCATATGCATATGGTTGCGGTTTCCCTCCAGCAGTAGGTCAGATGAGGGTGTAGTTGGCATGTAACTAGTTTTTGCTTTAAATTTAGCTACCCATGAAAGATGAAATTTCAAATCACTAGATACATTTCCCATGTAAATTTCTTTACGAAATATAATATTCAAGGTAGTCTTGGAATTAAAGTAAAGCAAAACTCACTGTCATCCACATGCTCAACTACTCAGTGTGATTACAGCATAAAATATTCTAAGCATCTGGACGACAATCTATCAAACGCCGTTGTGAGTATTCCCTGTTGTAAAACAAGCCCTTAATTAAGTTCTGAATTCTTAAGACTGTATTTAGCACGACTTCACAATTTGGATGATCTACTAATAAATTCTACGATCACTATTGCAGTCACTGGCTCCTAATGAGTACAACAAGAGCCTCAAATTTCAACATTTGAATTGCCTGACTGCTAAGGAAGCGCCGTCGGCTATTGGATACACAAGTTCTCGAGTCCACTTTGCTAACAAATTCCTGAGGAAATTCCAAAATATTGGAGGATTGTTGCGTGGTGAGCGCGAGCGTTCAGGTTGTGAGTCAACCATTTGCGAGTCTCGCCATCTTTTGCCCCATCGGCACCTAAGTTCGAATTTCAATGAAACGTACCTGCTCAAATCGACCAGTGTGGGTGGATCACAAAATGACTCAAACAAATCCAAATCTGAAATCGGACAGCAAGATATCAAGAATTGTCCCATATGCCAAGGTCCACTTCTAAAACCGGACGATGACTCATGCAATCTCTTGTTATGTACTGCATGTGGTTCAAAGTATTGTCGGGTTTGCAGAAAAGGAATTTCTGCTCTACACTTTATAAGGTAAGCCAACGTGAATGAAATTTGCTTTCTCTTATAGAAATTGCGAATGTAAATTGGTTAATATTTTATAGTCCATCTGGTTGCGGTTATTGGGGCCAATTCCCTTGGACAAATGTCATGTGGCAATTGGGAATGATGCTGGCCGCACCCATAGGAGTTCTTATAATAGCAGATATTACATATCTTACATATCTTGTAGGTAATTTGCGTTTTACTTACGGAAGTTTATTTAGTTTAGTTACAATCTTAAAGATAATTTGAGCCATGTGTTTTAAAGCAGACTTTCATTGGCTCAACAATCATTAGTTTTTTGAATTGTTTAAGCGCACTCATTTCCCAATAATTACAGGAACCCCAGCTTTGGTCGGTTGGTTGATTCACTCACGGATGTTGTCATACTCTACCCTTGAACGGAGTGTAGCAGTGTTTTGCGGGGTTCTAGGAACGGTTATAATTTCTCAAGTCACTGCTGGAGCAGCTGGATTTATTATAGTAATGGGTGGAATTCCAATTCTCCTTCTCTATGTTTATGGCGTAGCTCCTTTTATGCTTGTATGGCGTATAATTAGCTTGGGAAGAGACTTGAAATCGAGAAGTCTATCAGATCATCCTCTAGCGCGGCGTGCCAGGGATGTGCAATTTAAAACAAAGCGAAGTGGCAGCAGCAGTGGAAAAAGGAAGCCATAGTTCGCACACGCACACAAGTAAAAAGCTGCGTGCACGGCATTCTTGGGCGGCTTGAGTATATGGCTTTGTCCAGAATTGTTAATCTATACAATGTAAATGCTTTTCGCATAAATGATTTAGAAAACTTTTCAAAATATACAAGTGACAAATACAAATATTGTTGTATCGCTCATAACGTTCTGATTACTAATTTATGCATCGTATTCTTACTGTTAGTTGCCTCCTGAATTAAAAAAATGGGTATACGTAGTTGGGTGGATTTCTGCCATGCTGCTGATGTGGTATGTTGATTGCTGGCTATATGATGTTAACACAAGACATTAGCACTTAAGTTTGCAATTAATGAATGGATCGCGTTTATATTTAAGGAAATTATTTTGTCATGCAGCAATAAGCAGAACCGGTTGATTAA
>JAAXYW010000979.1:0-26584 GCA_036851895.1 Orthonychiurus folsomi
CATATTAAAATGTGGGAAAGAAATCATACTGGTCCGTATGCCAAGGGAAGGGGTTCGTGTCACGTCAAAATGTGCAATGTGATATGTGTGCAAACGACAATGCAACGGCTTTTCATCGGGTGGATATTGTGTCATACATAATAAAATAATATTTCACTTTGTAATTGTGACTACCAATGTGAATACTGACTGTACCTAGTAATTTGAGTCAAATTGATTTGATAATTTCAATTTGAAGGATAATCACCATAAGAGTTAATTAGATTGTTATGGTACAGTCTGGCATTAGTGTTATCTGGGTAGCTTGTGATGCCTCTACTTTACGCAAATGCGAAACAAGGAAGTAGGGAAAACAGCACTAAATTTATTCGCCTAATAAAATTTTGCTGGACGTCGATCAATTTTAAAATTAAACATGAGGTGTTCATTTGTAAATGAAGGTCCTTTGTTGTTGCTGTCTTAATAAATGTAAGATAGAATGTCAAGGGGGTGTTTTCAATGGTTGCTTTCTACGAGTATTCATATTATCCGACTGTTATTGTTGAATAATCAAGTTATTTGGTAAAGCGCAATTGATTGTGAGTTTCAAATGACGGGAGTTGAAAGAACTTCCCAAATCAAATGTCACAGGATAATACCTGCTTATTAAAATCCTCGTCCTCCCCGCCTCCCTTGCTGCGCAAAACACGAGGAGCTCTTCGCAGAAGTGTTGCAAATCAAGTAACGGAATATATAATTACCGTGAGAATAGACTTGTCGTGCCGACACTTAGCATTTAATTACCCATGCAAGTAGCACTCAACTCACACATTTCCCTCAACCCGCCCACATTCCCCTTTGATTACAAAAACCCGACCCCGCTCATTGTTTATAATTTTAATGAGTCAAGTGCACAAACCGTTCAAATATTGACGACGAATCTTCCCCTTTTCCGTTCCTGTCCACAACAACATGACTCTCCACCAGAATATGGATGTACAATTTTACTTGGGGCGGTCATGCACAGCAAGGCATGGTTTCAGGGAGTCAAAACAATATTCTACGGGTATATGATTAAAACCCAAAAATTACAAGTCAATTGCTGGGAATTCTTGCTTGGCAAAATTGTGAAATAATTTCAGTGCTTATACCAAATCTTAGTTGAGCATAATTACTCAAACCCCAAAATATTAGGTAATATTTGTATAAAATATTACTCAATTTCTCAATATTTTCAATTTTAATGTTTAAAAAAATAGTTGGTCACATTATTGCATTGTGTGTAATTGCACATAAAGGCTTGAAATGTACATCGTACCTGTACAATCATTATGCTACAGCAGAACAAGCAGAACTTAGCTCTAGACTTGTATATAGGTTAACTCTATTGTGAATTAAGAGTAGTCGTCAGGTCAAATCATGAGTTTAAGAGAAATTTCATTGTCAAAATCTGCAGATTCCCTCACATTTGCTTTCCGCATCCTCCACTCATAGTTCCTCAATTACAATATCCTGGAGTCTGACCTGAGCCTGACTAACCCCGAGCCCTTCACAAGTAGTAATAGTAAATACGATTGGCCCATGAGGACTTGGGATGAAGCTGTGGGTCCTTGGGACATGTGGAAGAGATGAATCGACGAAGGAAGTGAGAACCCTGGGGGGAGACGGTTAGTTTCACTGGATTTTGATGCCTAACTGGCTGTAGGCGGTTTTCAAAGGGGAAGCCGAAATTTATGATACTTCAGATA
This sequence comes from Orthonychiurus folsomi, assembly GCA_036851895.1. Taxonomy (NCBI): domain Eukaryota; kingdom Metazoa; phylum Arthropoda; class Collembola; order Poduromorpha; family Onychiuridae; genus Orthonychiurus; species Orthonychiurus folsomi. Next base: position 1,728 of record JAAXYW010000979.1, read on the forward strand.
GAAGAAGATGAATGGGTCTCTAGATAGCTTTATTTATTCATCAACTCTCCAAAGAGGATACGAATCAGACCAACCACTCAACCGCAACATCCACCATCCTCACCAACCCATCCATCTCTCATTCATACAATACGGGGTGACGGGGACGGGAGTCCGGATCTTCCTTTTTCACCGAATGCGAATATCCACGTCATCCCATGGCACATGGCATGGACATGGGTACATCCCGCATTCTTTTGCACCGGACCGCACCCGTCCGACTCATCATTAAAGTTTTCCCCCAACAAACTTCCGCTATTTGAAGTATTCGGACATGATGTGATGTTGGCTTCAGGATTTCCGGAATAGAAGAATATATCAAGGTCAAGGGTCATAGGAACATATTATGCAGTGTTTTGAATTAAATTAGAAGAAAATCATCAGTTTTTCTATAAGGATTTTACCGGCAGTAATATGATGTGTAATATATTACAATGTAATAAAATAGATCTGTAGTACATGTGTAGGAATGGGTCTTGTACGAATCTGAGGACGTAATCAATTTTGAAGATGGCACGGCTCAGAAATCCCTTCATGAAAATGGCTCCCAAGGAGAGTAATCCCGGACACATTACAGCCCTCAACATATCACGTTGATAGTTTAGCCCATTTCAAATGACTTATGATATTTCCTCTGGATAAAGTTTGAGTAGTTTGCGTTGTTGTTGGCTGGCTTTCAGAAAGGACTAAAGCGACTCGGAGCACGACATACACCCATGAATCATGGAGCTAATTGCCATTATTCTGTCCAGCCTTTGTATTAATAACACCCTCTTGATGAAATCTTACCACGAAGTCCATCGCGGACATTTGAAATATTACATGGATTTATCACTCCCCCCTCTCCATTTATTACACTCTTCATTTATTTTGCCCTCTATTTCCATTTTTTCTTCCCCATTTTTCAATTCCAGGAATAATCCTTCGACAAAAAAAGTCGCCCTGGACACGGACGGACGGGACTTGGACTTTGGACGAGGAAAATTACACGTACGTACGTACGTACATACGTGAAGGCAAGGCCCTGTCATGTCATCGAAAAACGATTGCACATTTGTCATCCAACGAACCGGAACCAAATGCCATGTGAGACGCAATAATGTTGAACATTATTCTTCGTCAAACACCCTCTTGATGAAATCTTACCACGAAGTCCATCGCGGACATTTGAAATATTACATGGATTTATCACTCCCCCCTCTCCATTTATTACACTCTTCATTTATTTTGCCCTCCATTTCCATTTTTTCTTCCCCATTTTTCAATTCCAGGAATAATCCTTCGACAAAAAAAGTCGCCCTGGACACGGACGCGGACGGACGGGACTTGGACTTTGGACGAGGAAAATTACACGTACGTACGTACATACGTGAAGGCAAGACCCTGTCATGTCATCGAAAAACGATTGCACATTTGTCATCCAACGAACCGGAACCAAATGCCATGTGAGACGCAATAATGTTGAACATTATTCTTCGTCAAAATCCGAAGGTTTCGGTCGGCTATATCCAAACATATACAGCAGCCTAGACCTGCCCTGCAAAAAATATTTTTTAAATTTTGGGGTAAATGTCAACCTTTCACTTCACGTAGGACCCTCGCGAGCAATAAATTGTACAGAAACAGCTGCCATTGATTAAGTATTCCCATTCAGATTAGCGTATTTATGGTTCATAATTTACTAATGACACGGCATGGCATGATGGGCTGGCATGGGCCTTTCATTTCGTACGACCTGATTTGAAATGAACATTTGTACAGTCTGAGGAAATAAATGAGGGCTCAGTTTCCCGAATGGTGATTTATGGGATGGACCCCGGACTCTGGGGCTTGGGGATCCCAATCCCAGATGCAGCAATGCATATGAAAAACGCACTTTAAGTCTGGGTTTAATTGGAAAAACACAGCTTGCTGTGCTGTACTTTTACTTTACAGTACTATGTGTACTTGCCTTTGTAGGAATGGTCCAACCCAGTGCAGTTGAGTGATTAATACTCCCTTTGTTTTGGGGTGGGAAATTTTTCTCAAGTGGAAAATTAAATGGATTGTTGAAACAGTGCAGGGATGGGTTGAGTGAGGTTGAGGATTGATGAGCTTAAATTTGATCGTCATGCTTGAGCCCTGGCCTTGCCAGGATATTATTAGCTTGCTCATATTTAGTAATGAGTCACAAATGTCAATTTGAGTTGGGCGGACGGATATTAGGTATTTGTGCTAGCTAATTAATTGGTGGTAGTGCCTTGTCAGGTCACATTCGATGTAATTTAACCTCATACTTGGTTAATTGAGTCGTTCATTCACCAAATTTATGTGTGTCAGTATCAACACACTTGAAAGAAACAAGGGGGCATAGTTAAAACATTACTTCACGTCGGTTGAATTTTCACTTTTTCTGTAATTAAACAAACAAATACCAACAGTTTGTTGGGTTCAATGGGAAAGAATTCAAGCAGTTAACGCATTGAAGCAAAAATACAATATGATTTAGCCATCCCGCCACCTGGCTGTCTCCGTAGGGCGAGCGAGCGAAAATGATATATCAAATGATGTTATTTGGACCGCGTGCATGCAAAGTATGCAGGATTGCTTAATGTGATTACATCGGTACGCCTGACACGCCAAAGTCAACAATGTATATCTGCTTAAATTTGATGACATCAGCATGAGATCTCCATGTATTAGAAATGTGTGATGAAGCACTGTTGCTTCTTATGCGGAGTGATTCAATCTGTGTGTAGATGAAACACCCTTGCTTCCTATGCAGGGTGATTAGATCTGTGTATAAAATCATGCAACACCCTTGCTTCCTAAATAGTTTGATTAGATTTATGTGTAAATTTTACAAAATATTATTGATTGCGAATATAATGTGGTGATATTAGTATCAGTATGTGAAACCAACAGGAGTTTGCTTCTTACATAACCTGATCAGATCCGTTAGTTAGCTCCACAAGATATTGCTTCCTACATAACGTGATCGGATCTATATATAAAGTCAATAGTTTATAAAGCAACCTTGTCTCATACACAGTGCAATCGGATCTGTGCTAAAGTCCATATACCATCGTTGTATGCTTCCTACACATTGTTATCAGATCTCTGTGCAAAGTCCATGGTCCATCCTTGCTTCATGCACAGTCGTACCAGATTTATGCATTTCTACATTCCTGCATTTCTACATTTCTACATTTCTGCACTTCTGAATTTCTACATTTCTGCACATCTGCATTTCTACATTTCTACATTTCTGCACATCTGCATTTCTACATTTCTGCATTTCTACATTTAAAAAAATCAATCAGGCAACCATATAGTTTGTTTACGGCAGACAGACGCAGACACCGAGCAAATTTTGTCGAATAGGGGCAGAGCTAATAATAAGTCGTTTACATGGCAACCATAGTTTGTTTACGGCAGACAGACGCAGACACGGGGCCCATCCCGTCGAATAGAAGAACTCACTCGCTACGCTCGCTTGCCCAAAATTCCAATGTGGTTATCGCAAGTATTATGAATATTTTTTTGAATTTCCCCATGCATTTTGCCTAATAAGATACTGGTTCATAATTGCAATTATATCCAATGCCAATAATGGCAGAAAGCAATGCAGTCCGCCCGGTCCAGTCATGCACAAATTATTCTCCAATCCAGCGGAATCCCTGCGGCCAACAACAAAGAGACACACACAAAGAGTGGATGCACACCATCCAATAAATCTCTCCTGGAGCCCTTCGGATCCACAATGATAACCTAACCCAATTCAACTTTTCCGTTTGATGATGCGACTTCAGAGGCCGGCCAAACTCATTGGAGTCAGTCGTGAGTGGATTTTTTCAATCCTTTATCAAGACCGCAAATTTTGCATTGGATTTGAGATCCAAGAGCAAATGGACTAGTGCAGCGTATGTAGCACGAGTACTAGTCCACTCCCCTGTACGTAAAATGAGATGGAGTAGTACAATTAGGTTGCGTCGGAAATGATTTATGAGTTTGACAGTTGCACAGACATTCGATTACATGCACATCAATGGCCAGCATCCGACTCTCGTAAGTCGTAACCCTATCGACCATGCTATGCTATGCTACGCCATGGCAAAAGTCGAGAATGAACGACGTCCCCCTGACCTTTCCCCGTCAAGTTTGAACACTTTTCACATTTCTCAAACAAGTGAATAATATCCAAGTCCGTGGGCATTAAAAATCCTCATATTTTCACGTCAGGTCAAATGGGTATGGAGAATTTCGTGAGATTCGAAGTACGCAGCGCCAAAATTTGTCATCTGTCAGTACTTCAGTATTAGTTGTGTGTTTTTTTCATAAGTTTTTTGCGCCGTCGGCCTTTCGAAACAATATATCGCAATAAATTGCAAAAATTATATCGTATTAGTGAGTGGAATCAATCCCCTTTGATTATAAGTGTTCAATTCGAGTGCAATCCAAAAATCCATCACGTAAGTGGAATCAATCCCCTTTGATTATAAGTGTTCAATTCGAGTGCAATCCAAAAATTCATCACGTTACGATTCTCTAAATCGATGCGCTCAACATTAACAACACGTCGTCGATTGCCATTTGAGTCATGTGTGAATATGAATGCAATTAAAAACAAATTGAGAAATGCGTGTGCGTATATTCTACACTATGATTCTATTCCACCTCTCAAAATGAAGTCAGGCAGTGAGTCCCACATCAAAGGATTCCCGCTATTCCACTTGAATTTTTTGAGCATTTTCTAATCCCAATTCAACGGCAGTTTTTTTTAGTCCTACTCATTTCCCTCTTGTTAAAACCCCTTCAATTGACTGTCCACCTACTCCGTGCATATCTATCCACGGCGTGCCGCGTGTGAAAGAAGGACGAATGATGATATGCCTGCCCATTTCATTCCCTCAACGATTCAATTTCACTCTTATTACATCAACCTATTATTAGCGGGAGGGATAATTTTTAATAAATTCCCTCGTCTCGTCCGTCCCTCAGAATAGCCGGCGATGGCCGTACAAGTACGTACGTACGTACGTAAGTCTTATAATTCAGGGTTATGCATTACAAACACGCACGGATACACACAACTTTTTTGTTGTCAGTCCACCCAGTCCCACATACATCCTATTACATTTGCATGAAATGTGTGTCTTGTGGAGCCGTCAATATTTATCAAAGGCGCCACTCACCCTCCGCCACTGCACCACACTGAAAGCTAAATGAGATAAAACAACCCCTGAGCCCGGGTATTTTTTTTCGCCCTACTGTTCCTGCTTCAAAATTCAATTCTTTCATCCTCACCTCACCTGAATAATCACTCGCTTCGATCTCCATGCATTATGTATTGTTGAAGTAACATTTCGTGAAGTTCCCCCCTTTTTTCCTACTACGCTACGGTTGAATGGATGGATTTTAATTTCTTTCATCACTTCTTTTCTCTCCCCCTCCTTTCCAAGTGACTGACATTTGCCAGGCTTACCCGTACCCGCAAGCCCCCCTCCTCGTCCCCCCCGTCAACACTGACTGACAACCTGTCAATTTCTCAGCTCAATATTAATTCCCCCTCCTCGTTATGTATGTGTCGTCGTCGTCGTGTTGTGTATGTGTATTGTATGTGTGGTATACGAGCGTATGCGTACGCGTATCCGTCCCGAGGAATCTCCATGTGAAAAGTAATTTCTTTACCGGCGAAGCCATCCACGTCATACGTGGGATTCGTGAATACGTGATTATTGAATTGGGTTTGGACTAAACAAATAAGATTTGGAATGACGGACTGAAGTGATGTGATGCGGTGAAGTGGATGAAAGGATTTCATTTAAGGTTTTTTCCCAGGTGGATTCAACCACACACACGATGTGGTGCGCCGCGGTTGGGCTAGGGATGGGATTGGGATTACTTGTAAAATTGATTAAAAAATTTGCGGGCTTCTTGGGAATTTTGTACTTGTGGGTTTCTCTTTTCGGGGTGCATTATTTCTCAGGAGACAGGATTCAATTTTCAGCTTAGTTAGTGTTGTAACGGACTGGGCGAAATTCAATTCAATCCATTGTTCAACTATGAATTTCATTAGGAGTGCTAGCAAGAAATACAATTTGCGGGCTTCTTGGGAATTTTGTACTTGTGGGTTTTCTCGTTTCGGGTGCATTATTTCTCAGGATGAGGTAGGGTTCAATTTTCAGCTTAGTTAGTGTTGTAACGGACTGGGCGAAATTCAATTCAATCCATTGTTCAACTATGAATTTCATTAGGAGTGCTAGCAAGAAATACACATATGGAGAAACATAACTAAAGTATTACATAAAACCTACCAATTCTACCAACAGTCTGAAATCAATTGACCCAAAACTTAAATACAATTGAACTTTAATTCCAGAAATAAAATTCAACAAATCGTCGTGGTATAGTTTAATTTTTAATTTACAAAATCATGGGATCTGAGATAACTGGAATGCTTCAAAATGATCCCAAGGAAGAGGCGGAAGATGAGAAAAACATGACAAAGTGAAAGAGGGTAGTTGAGGCATGAAATGACACGAGACAGGAACAAAGTGTTGTATTAACAGTTTTCATTCATCTCCTCCTCCTCCAACTCTTGGGAGGGTTAGTTGGATTTGTAAGACTTTGGATTTTTCTTCCTCCTTCTTTCCTTGGGAAAAAGGACAAGACAAATTACGAGAGGAAGATGTGGAAGGGCACCGAGGTCTCCCCTTGCTATTTCACTCAACCTTCCGATCCATGTACCGTACCTGCTGCCCCCGCCAAATAATACGTACGTACGTACAGAATTGAGAGCAGCTTTTTATAAATGTCTTTAGTAGTCGAAGCACCAAATTTGCAGGCAGAAAACCGAAGATCTCCCACCCATGTAATGTTTCGTATGTATATAAGCAAGGATTTTTTTCCCTTTCCTCCGTAAATAAAGGCCGCGTCGTCTTTTAAAACTGATGAGAGTGTCAATCCCTTTGACAGAGCCCATCAACAGTCACAACTCCAACTCTTCCCATTTTGAATCTCTCAACTGCCACTTAAGCCTTCCTCCCTTTATAAATTATTGCTCCCGTGTCTTTTTCCTTAGGCAGTCGGCTCCTTCCGCTGAGGAACAGTTGTGGAAATACGACGACGACGTCTGTGGATCCCAAGAACAGAAAACTCGTGTTTGTCGTGTTCCTGGAGTCGATTTGCTGACTACAAGTACACGTATCGTACATCACACACACACACACACAAGTTGTGCACATTTAACCACGGAACTTTACATGGGCTGGAATGGATCCCGTCCTTACATGACTGACTCAAGGCCTTGTCATTTGCATCATTTAGAATTCATGTTCCTGAAACGTTGACATGCTTTGGCTGACTGACGACGGCTTGGCCCTTTCCTCAGTGGAGGAAATGGTAAACAACATCAGGGGTCGTAATTGGATGTTGGATTGAGAAAATTGGGTGCCAAAATCACAGGTTAAGGTTGTTTGAGATTTACAGTGGGAACACTGAACGATCTGATATTTGAAATTCAAGGAACTCGAAAATTCATATACGGCGTTAATATCAATATAATTGTAAATATAATAATATTTGGCTTACAAATTTAGTTAAAATTTCCCGACCGAAACATTGAAGTGGAAAGGTATAAATCCGCGCGTTGACAAATCAAAATCATTAATTTCGACACCCCCATTTCAGCTGCCTGTGTGTGGGATTTATAGAATAGCAAACGGTTAATCCAAGCGGAAAACTTGGAACTTGTAAGTTTTGGATCTTGTTCTATTTCAGTGTTCGGATTTTTATTTTTACTTCAACTTTCCAAAAAATGCGGGTACGACTTTGGAAGGGGAATATATTTGCTTGCAGCACAAACAGTTGGGGTTTTAAAGAAGGGATCCTTGGATTTTGGATGTGTAACATGGTCGTAGATCGTTTCATCGGGGATTGAGATTAATAGCTTAATCCACTTGCCTCAACCTGTCAAGGGATTCATTCTACTCCACACTCCGCTACGCCACGAATTCACTCCATTTGGTTTGACACGGAGGTCGATCCGATTTGTACTCCTTCTCTCCCGAATTCCATTCCCATTCCTTCTCCTCCGCCTCCACTGTGGTGAAGAGTTGAATCCCAGATTCGCCACACAACTCAACTCGATTTTCCTGCATTTGTGCTTTAGTTTGGATGTCAATTCAGACGAGTAAATGCCAAGGACTGGATTCGATAAAGAGAAATGCGTTTTAAAGAGTGGTGCAGCACATTTAGTTATAGCAATAAAGCGTATACTAAAGCAAATATATTTTAAAGTCTTAGACGTCAAAGTTTCTCTAATAAAAGTGGAACTAGTTTTCATTTTATGAAAAGTGTCAATAAAGCATTTTTGAATTTGGATTTAACTCACTTCCTTTGAGAAATATTACACGATCGGAATTGTTTGGCAGCAAGTCATCATCCAAGTTTTCAAAGTGCCTATTCAAAGTCTGGTGATACAAAAACTATATACATAGAATTGGGCTGGGCATGTTACATTGGAAAGTAATTGCAATTATATATTACAAATTACACGTCGCGCTGCAACAAAATTACAAACTACAAATTGCTGCCTGTGTAATAGCAATTACATATTACAAATTACATTTTTCTTTCCGTGTAATACAAATTATTACAAACTACACTTCAACAAAGTTTAAAATTGTACGCACATATTCATATGTTGCCAGCCGTCATAAGCAATGATTTCTCGTGGATCAATGTAATTTGTGATTTCGAATGTAATTGGGTTACTTCTAGGAAATGTTTTTTGAAAATTACAAATTACAAGTTTCATATTTATTCCGTGTAATTGCAATTACATATTACAAAAACGTAATCCGATTACGTAATTTGAATTACTTGTAATCTAATTACAAGTAATATGCCCAGCCTTTAGAACACAGTTCTTAATATAAAAATTCAAAAATATACGTGTATGCCAGTGGGATCTCTCATCTCAGAAGTTGGCAAATATTTTACATGTAGTACGAGTATTTTGTGATGCACCTAATTGTCAGGACCAAACGGCGCGGCGCCCCAACAACCCAACGCGTAAACAGGCGCAGGCGCCACTACTGGACGTACGTAATCCAATTTGAAAAAGGAATGTTCGTCCATCAAAGTCTTCATCCTTGAAATAAACTTGATAGGTTTGGTTCGTAGGTAATAACGGACTGTTCATTTCATGGGATGGTTGAAAGGTGTCAAGGAAGATGGAAGGGAGTTAAAGTGTTTACACTTGATCTGCTGCTAACTCCTCGCCTCGAACTTGACTTTTTAAGTTTGACTTGACGCTTCGGACAGGAGACTAGAACATTTTGTTTCGTCAATTCTTCTCTCCCCCCCAATTCTTTCATTGTCAGTCAATCCCTTTTACAAATCTTGGGCTGGGCTGGGCTTTTGCAGTGGATTCGATGCGACTTGGACGTGACGTGACGGCTTGTCTATCTGTCCATCTCGGTTTTTCTTTACTCAAAAGCCTCCCTGAGTCAAGCCAAACTTACACATTTCGACTTTAGCATTTGTGGACGCGGCATGAAGCCTCAAAGTCAATTTGGCCAATTCCCTATTGCATTTGATTCTTGAATTCTGAGTTCAATGTAAAAAATTAAGTAGAACACTGGAGTTCAATTTAAAAAATTAAGTAGAAAACTGGATTTTTTTAAATTTTAACTGTAATTGTGTAACCACTGGGTTAAATGTATATGATTTTGAGCTTCTCTAACGTACGTAGTCAAATTTCACACGTTCGACTACTTACTGCCTTTCGCCAGGATGATTTTGGGTCCCACGTAAAACATATGACCTGAAAATCCAGAGCCCTTCCCATTCCCTCGTCCTCATAGGTCGTAATTTATCCCTGACGAACATTTAAAGATTGAGACGCCCATTCGGGCCTGACAGAAGGGACAATAATGACTGTAGCCATGAATCAGGGCAGAAGAACTATTACTGGATTATTCCTTTGAATGGAACCTTATTTTCCCCTTCGTTTGTAGGTTTCCGCGTTGCGTTCGTTCGTTCCTTGGCACAGACGCCGCTCGCGCTCCGCCAAATGCAATCCCCAATGACTCGCACTCACATTTGCAGGGGAACAGGGATTGAAATATTGAAATTTTATGTAGATTGGCCTCCGGGAAAAGGAATGGGGGAGAATCTTGTCAACCTCCATCTTCAGTTCTTCCTTTGAGTTCGTTTTTTTGCTTCTGTTTTGCAATAATTGCATAAATTTTGGTGATAAGTTGTCCAGTATAATCACAGCAAGAAGCACCAACCTAGTTTTTCTTAAATTTTACAATTCATAAAATAAATAAACATAACCGGCGTGTTAATTTATCAAAATTAATTTTCAATTTCCAAGAATGGTTACATATGGTAATTCACACCCTGTCCGTCGGTCATGCCAGCAGTCCATGTGTTGGACTCAACCAGAGTGGAAAATAAGTCAAAGTCACACCTCACGACGAAAGCCAGCCGCCCGCCCAATCCCCCCATAAATCATGATCCAGTTTTTCTCAATTTGAATTACTCCCAAAACTAAGGGGCGTCGCGGCGGAGCTTTCCTGGCTGAAGTGGACCGGACAGGATGGGTTAAATGCAAAATACACATACAGACGACGCGACGTACGCATACACTAGGTACATGTAACTTACTACTAACATGTACTCCAGTCCTAGGAAAGAAAGATGGGAGAAGATAGATAATCAGGAAGAAGATGCATGGGTGAATTGGATGTGAGATTGAAAAAGGATAAGGAGGACTAGTGCAGGCAAACCACGGCCCCAGTTCAGTGTGTGGAATATATAGAGTAGCTTTCAAAAAGTGGGCCATTTATCATCAGGGGTACATTAGATAGACCGGCTGTCAAACCAACGGCCCCCTGGAAAATGTTATCGTGACAGCGGCCGATTAGTTGACGGGAATTTATTTCTCCCGCTTTTGCCCTCCTGCACTCTCATTTCGAGGTCTGGGCTGTGCTGGGCTCACCAAATCTTCCAGCCACATATGCCTCCGACGTCGTAAAATCCTAGTTTGTCTCGTAAAATCTTAATCTGGAAAAACTTAAGGAGCTTCAAATTCTAAATTTATAAGGAGGATTTATCCATAAATCCAAATTTTCGGCATTTCACACATCATATTGTCCCACGTCGCTGATTATAATTAAAATTACGTAAAATATGAAATAGATTGACAAAGCTGGGCTATCGAGACCGAGTTTTTTAAAGCATTAAAAAGTGGAATATCATCCCCCACACTGAGCTTTGCTGGTGGTGAGGAGAAAAAAGAACAAATTCAATGTCAGAAACTTTAGCCATACATCGCGTAGACAGATCGACAGGCAGAACAAGGCTGAACACGATGTTCAGTTCGGTCATTAGGGAGGAAAGCAAAAAAGCAAGTGTCAGAAAGGGCGTATCTGGCCCATAAATCATACGAGCTTCAACGAAACATTGAGAACCTTTACGTTATTGCGTATGTATACTGCGTGCGTACGTATTCATCTTGAGAGTACGAGCGGAGCCAAAGATCCATTTTGTTGAGGGAGGTAGGGGGGCCCTTCAGGTTCCTAATAATTTTTAAAGGTGGTGATGTCAAAAGAACGATTACTATGGACAATGGAAATGGAATGGATATTTATGAATGTATGGTACGAGACGAGGTTGGATAATTCCAATACAATAATGACCATATTACATTCCGGTACGCGCAGGCATTTGTTAGTGTTCGTCTCAAACTCCTGGAATCGCATGGGTCATTGCGCTTGGAGGGGTCCACGCCGTCATTGCAAACCCGCCAAAGGACCCCTGCTGTAATTGTGTACATTACTCAAATGCAGGGATAAGCAATAGGTGCAATTCATGGAAATGGACTAACAAATAAATGGTGGTGCATTGTTTGAAAAAATTACAGGCCTAGGAATTACTGAACACAAATAATCATTATGGGGGAGGAAATAGGGATCTGAAGAATTTTTGAGAAATCAGAGGTTGCACTTTGGCATTGTAATATTTTTATGTGTAGGTGCGATGCAACTCAATTTGAAAAAATATGTATTGTTGTAAAAATACAATATTTATAATTATAAATCTATAAATAATTAAAATTGGTGAATATTTTCGAGTGACTACATGTCGGTATTTCCATACCGTACACTTCACAAGTTAAAAAGCACAGACCTGTGAAATTAACCTTATTTATTGCATTATTTAATATTTATGAAACGGATAACGGTATAAACTAAATGTTGGCTTCCAACGTGCATTACAACTGTACGTGAAAATATAATGGCATGGTTTTTAACCCACAAACTTATTGGTTCTCCGAATCCCAGCGAATATAAATTGTATGTGTAAGTTTTGGTTGGGGATGTGTGCGTTGGAAAGTTGAGGATTGTGCCGGAGGATGAGAGACATTTTTACTGCGTGAAAATCTATGTAGTGGAATACACTCAAGAGTTATTTATTGGCAATTTGACCGGGATGCCGATAGCGTGTGAATGATCCCTTACTTCTCCGTCGTCTCCAGTCCTCTTCTTAAGGCCCCAGATTTTGTGACTACTACTTCTACTCCACTACTACACATCCAAGCAGAGGAGGACGGATTCTAAGGATGAATGTATGTGTTAAAGTTGCTGTTCGGTTCCAAGGATGTGTGTGCGTGCATTGGGGAAGCAACAAATAAATGTAGCCAGCCCCTCTATGTAACAACACATTACATCCCATCTGAACACGAACGCGTCATATAGAATTCTCAGTCCTCAATTGGGAAGGCAAAATAAATCCTGACAGTTATCTCTCCATATTTTTAACTCACGAATAAGAAACGACCATTCCGTATCTGATTACAGGCAGGATTCGAAGGTTGTCGCATTCTACATTGCACCCGACTAAAAATTGGTTGTTTCGCACACTACATAATTTCAACATGTAAATTCCTGGTTACTTTTTTACAAGGACTGCCATCACCATTTGAAAATTTGATAAATCACGAGTTTATAACATTCAGCGAATCAGATTGACTGGCAGTTGTGTTACATGCATTAGAAATACAAAAAAATACACAACAGATAAAAACGCATTTTTTAAAATATTTGTTCAATTCGTTTTGAAAACCAGAGTAAAAAAAAACTCTGTTGCAACGCAGTATCATCGCGTAAATTCACAAAATACTTGGCTTAAATGGCCATTATGTGCCGGAGGCGGTTTAGCGGTTTTGTACAGGAGTAGGAGGCTGGATTTGCATTAGCCTTGCCATCCGTACCCGCACACCCACATGACTGGGCCTTTTACCCCCCAACAGGCACAAAAGCTCCTACAAGAAATTAAAGAGAAGATTAGAGTCTAATCAAATTCAGCTCCTTGTTCCCAGGTTCCTCACGAAAGACTAACTTGCCACATGAAGTTGAGTAGATCCGATCCGATCCAACCCTGCCTTATCTCCCATGCATGCATCCAAGTCGACGGAAAAGTCTCAAAATTGAATCAAGATTTTGAAAACCCAGTCCTACCCTTTCCCCCAGATTTGCTTGCATTAGCAAGAGCACGAGCTCCCCAAATCCATCCGTCTGGAAAAATAAGCTTTGATTGTGTTGCCGAGAGGAAAACTGAAAATTGATGGCATTTGCATAATAATATGTCACTCACGCCCTTCCACCCCCTGCTGAGTGTAAGAGTAGGAAGGGAGCGACCGACAGACGAGCGAGACCTCCACTCCTTTCCTCCATTTGAAATGATGACAAATATTTTATAATGTGAGTTTAATATTTATCAAGTGCTGCTAGCTACTTCACTGGACGCAACCTACAGGCAAATTTACCATCAGGATGACAGAATTGAAAAGGTTTTTTTTTATTATCCGCTTTTAAATTTGCAGCTGGCTTTCCTTTTTGGGACTAGGTGGATTTTTTTGCAAGAAAAATAAATTATATTTCAAATTTTACAGTGAGGAAGCTAATGCCGTTCCCCAATGCTCACTACCAATACGGAAATCAGAATCTGAAAAAAAAATCCTCCACTTTTAATTATCTCCTGCTATTTTTGCGAGGGATGGGAATGGAAATTCGTACGTACGCGTACGGTGATGTGACAGGCTAGACAGGGCAGGGAGGGTGAAGGATGAATTCGCAAAGTTAAAAACAAAAGCACGGCGTGAGGTTGGAATGAAGTGAGAACAAGGGGAAACAACAAAAGCTGTCATGCAAATAATGTGATAAAGTAATTACAAAGCTTTGGACACACAAAGACGACGACAATGGGCTCAACGTGAAGAATGGAAATGTGAGAAAAAAAATAAGCAGAGCGATGAGTGTACATACGCTGCACTGGGAAGGGTTGAGGAAATTAAAGGCAGAGCCAAAATGTTGCCAAAGAAGTCCATGCAGTGCATCAGTTTGGGTGGTCCATTCATTTGCTTTGCTTATTTAGGCTGGAGGGCATTTGCATATTTACGTCGTATGTTCCATGAATTGGATCGCATGTGGGATCGTCCGGATTTTAAGGTTTCACGGTTTTTTATTAATGTAAAATGTGGAACATATTATTCGTTATAAAATTATAAAAAATTAAAATCTTAATACAAATTACCGTTTACATTTTTTAAAATTTACATTCTTATGCAAATTGAAATTCAGTTGAACCGACCGTTCTCCAATTTTGTGTAAAACAATACGTTTTGTGAAAAATTTACGATTTCCAGTTGCACTGATAGCTCAAGGACTAGCCTCTAAAACTTAATTAAGCACATGTCGTAAAAACCAATTATAAAGTGCTTAATTCCGTTTATCAAAGTGGAGAATTGGATAGAGATTTACTTCTCCATCGTTGCAGTTAAAGTAAGTGATATTTCAGTACCTCCGAACGTCCAACCGGAAGCAATGTTTCATTCCCTTCAAGACAGACACCTGCCCAGCCCCCTGGTTTCCGACGACATCAATATTTCCTCGTCAACCACCCGGGAAAATGAACAATGGGAATCCTTAAGTTCCTCCAGTGCAGTGGTAGTGCTAGTGCCGTGTTAACAATTGGACAGGATCCCAGATCCCACTTGGAGTCAACTTAGCACTTCTTGGATTGTTGTTTCCTCCGGTCATCCATTTCCCATTCATTGACTTTGACTCCTTCACCGAAGTTTGTTCAGTTTCCAGGAGGTCATCCATCCTCCGTCCCGTGCTCCTGACTTGGGTCTTGTCACCCAGAATCCAATTCAAAATCATTGAAGGGAGTTGGGAATGGATTGGGTGGCAAAAGTCAGTTCTGGAAATTGCAATCCTCCATTGTCAAGGAGGAACAAGTTGAGCAATAATTCTTTTCCGCGGGACGGGAGTCTCAGCGGGGTGGCCAACGGCGGGGATGCATGGAAAATCCAGCCAGGACCTCCACTCGGATTTTGGAACCGAACAACAGATGAGAAAAATAATGTCGACCATGGCTGACAACCCGGGTGTTCTTTGGACTGTGTTTGAAGATCAGGGCATGAAACAAAGGGAGGTCAGATTCAAACCAAAGGAGACCAACGGAGAGTGTCAGATTTGCGTACGTCCATCTGGTAATCTGATATTTTGGAAAAGTGAATGTAGTCACCGAGCTGTGCTGTGCTGTGGAATGGATATACGATATGCCAGGTCATGACCTCACAATGCTGTGTGAATGTTTAGAATCAAAATGTTTTGTGTCAAATTTGAAGGAGCAAGCCATAAATTATGTGCAATTAGAACATTTTGAAAGCAAATGAAATCCAATACTCCAGTGGATGGTGATTTGTTTTTATGGGATTGTGTCCATCCGGTTTTAGGATTAATGCCGAGTAACCGAATATATTAGTGTGACTATGCTAGTAACGTTAAAGTAGCTTGGTTTCTACAATCGACTATAAGGAAACAAGCTGAACTTCCAGTAATCTTGGTGGTGGAATCTGCTGAAGATATTTTGTAAATGTGCTAACCTTCTGTTGTAATTCGAGACTGGTGGTCCAAGGACTCAACCGTTTATAGTTTGGTGTGAACTTGAAGAAACTCACGTTTGCGTCGACTTGTATCCAACTCCTGCTACTTACCACATATTAATATTTGACATTTGCATTTGCAGGTTGTGTGGCTGACATTTAATGACACGTACGTGGCCGGGTCCATCCTCCCTCCTGTTGTACTGTACGTACCCTTTCCTGGATGTAATTTTTTGGCCTGACATTTACGAACCATTCATAAGTCCTGTGACCCCAGTGGGTTGTCTGTCGTGTCAGATTTATTTGACTCCCCATCCTTAGGAGGGAGGGCGACAGTTGGCTTTGTGATGCCATAATCACGCTCTGTCAACTTTCCTCAAAGGAGTTTGACCCCTCAAGAGTCTCCTCCCCGTCATCAATCCCCAATGGCTTTGTCCATTAAAAATCCGTCGTCCCTTTTAATACATTCGAAGGACTGGAAAACTTCAAAACCACCACTGCCGCTCCGCGCCTTGCCGTGCTCATTGCCATGAAAGGGCGCCTTTTTTCAATTTTGGAACTCAAACTGGATCATCATCTGTTCCCCTTCACAGTCAGCTATACCATGTTATTCCTATCCATTGTGGATTAGGGATCCGAGTTAAGGGAATATAATGAACCACGTCATCATACATCAGTTTTAGAGCAGAGAAAAAGTTCATCTTTGCATTTGCTGGAGGAACATGGGGGTATTTAACCTGTACTGTGCTGTGCTACGCTACGGGACAAGGCAAAGCCTAGTATAGAATGGAACTACATCTACACTGGGACAAAGGATGATTTGGGAAGTCCCCACAAAGCCTCCATTCACTCTAATCTGTGAAATATGTCGAGTGTATTTCATTTTTTATTACCATCATAGTTTGCAACTTGACGACCGAGGAGAATTGCTCGCTTTTTATGGGGCCCCGAACCAGAGGACAGCGGCGACGTGCTTCATCACCCATTCCGTTTGTTACAAGCATTGTAGCTATGTTTGTCTATTTTGATAAACATAAGATATCTGTAGAATAGGTTGTAATTTAAAATTAAAGTTTTGTAAATTTGTATGGTGGTAGGTGAACATTAAAGTAAAACACACTGTACTGGTTTCTATAATAAATCACTTTGTTAACGCCGTTAGGTTTTTTGGATTTTAGCTTTAATTTTGGAAACAGTCGCTAGGACCGGGTTTCCTTGCTGTTGGCTATGTTGTAAGTAAATCTATGCCAAATCAAAATCAAAGCCGAATAAACCCAAAATGCTATTTCCAAAGAATATTTGAAGGGATTCCAGAGCATGTCCGATTTCATAATTATCACTCATGTCATGCTGTTCATTCTTCGTGGAAATATTTATGACACTACCCGTCCATTGACATACGGAACTCACACACATGTAATAATGTCCGCTTGGTTTCCGCGGTGGTCGGAGCTCCATTGACATTGATTCACATCCTTCGAATCCCGAACATTGAGGCTCAACAATACTCGGATAATTCAGTCCACAAAAGTAAACATGACCGTGGGTCTGGTTCTGATTCAGATGTGCGTGAAATGTGACGTTCGCCGATCGCGTCCTCCAAAGGGGAACGTAAAGGTACGTACGTACGTGAAAGCTACGGATCATTTCATTTCCAACTGCGACGAAAGAAAACCACGGAAATCCCAATACGAGCGAAACGGTGATGGTAATAATAATCGAGCCGATACAATTTCCAAAAAGGCAAAACCCAACCTAACACCTTGTTCAAGTCTCCTTTCAATACAATTTTCAAAAACGTTTTCATTGAATTGAATGGAAAGTCATAAATTTGTCGATGGATCGACTGACGCGGGTCTCCGCCCCGGATTTTGTGGGTCGGGGTTGTTGGGTGTCACCCAAGTGTCTATGCATGGACTGTGGATTAGAAAACACCTTTATTTCTGTGCTCCCCGTCCGTCCTCGTCGTCATCCTCTCCAACATTTATTTATTTGATTTCCTTTGGATCTTTGTCCTTTGGCAATTGTATTAGTTTTACTCCCTGCCAAGCCAGCCAAGGGTCTCTCCATCAAGCCGCGTTACTTATGGACTTCGTGTCAAGGGGTCCCTTTGAATCTCCTTTGTGAAGGAGGGGAGTATTATCGTTCGAAATGAGTTATATCATCGTATATTGACCCATAAATCTCGATGCTTTCTTTCTCTCTCAAACATTTACAGAGGCTCCTTGCTGGGCCCTTCCCTTTAATTCTTCTGGAGTTAGGCTTTTGGGCTTTGGCTTGTGCTGGGCTATTGTTGGGAGTGTATTCCTTAAAGCTAAGGCCATTCCGGAGGATCATACTTACTTTTTGGGGGGATTCTTCGAAGTGTGGATTCCGGAGGATCATACTTACTTTTTGGGGGGGGATTCTTCGAAGTGTGGGCTGTGTTTGGGTAACGAATCATAATTTTCGACAACATTCGGATTTTGGTATTAGTTAAGAAGATTTCTGAACTTGAAATTTGTCTCTGTGCAAGAGTAGAAGACAAGGAACGTTGGCGCAGTTTTAATTACGAGAAACGCCATTGAATCTATAGAAAAATTATATTAATAACTTGACCGACAATTTCGGTGAAAGATTGTGGTAAAGCCTATATTGTATAGAACTATATTGTTTTGGTAGAACAGATAATACAGGGCTAAATGTTTGATGATCTTACAAAAATCTCCGCTCAGGGTATTAAACTACATACACTAATTGTACAAATTAATTGGCTGCGCTTTCATAAGTAGACTTTAATTCAATTTAATTTACTTCCTAAAACCCAATCAACATTTCAAATATTTTGAAATGAGTAAATAATTACAAGTTACAACCGTCTACTTCAACATTCCAATCAATTACACAAGAAAAAATACCCTTGCTCCATCAGCCATGATGACTGTCCCAGAAATTTCCCTCAAAATTGAAACATCGGGGATTTCCCTCTTTGAATTGCATGTACCCACCTATGCATACATGTACATAACGCATAAGGGGACTCATGTCTATGTATTTGTATAATGTATTTTGAACCCACACCGCTATGCTAGTATTACCCTGAGTAGTTAGTGGGGATGACTAACGACACGAAGTGAGTAAATGGCAAAATTGAGTAAAGTATTCATTCATTAGAGCGGAATATATCATTTACTATGTACGTAACGTACGTACACGTAGGAACTTCACGGACGGGATTGCAAAGTGTTTTGCACTTTGCCATGCCACGCCAGGTGAGACTCCAACTATTATTATGAGGTGAGTAATGTAATGGGCAATAAAGCAGGACAACCAAAATGGGAGAAGAGGTCATTAATCATGGAGTCGTAATGATGAGGTCGCTGAAGAGTCCCTTTTGTTCTCAAAGAGCTGAGATGATGATGACGACATTCTGTACCATGGGATGGCATGGTAGGTAATATTTGTAATGCAAAATGCATGGAATATGCCATGCGAAGGAGATCCGGAGGGAGTCAAGAGTCAGACAACAAACAGTAGTAGTTGGGGAAGCTGAGTACTCAAATGCAGATTTCAAATGAGAAGTTTCTCCTTCACTGGGCTGAGGTTGAGGAGAACAGTTAAACGACCACTTGTCCTCCACACCTCAATTTATGACTGACATTTAAAATGTAAATCAATTGTGTGTTGGAAGGCTTGGCGACATGTCTTAAAGTCAAATCCAATGCGGAGGAACGACAGGTCCTCGTCATCATCCTCATTTATTTTACAGCACGTACAAAGAGTAATAATTCTCAGGATTTCCTTTTTTGTTGGGATGTGGAATGGGATGACCGACACGGCTAATGTGGTAGGATGATGTGATGATTGTAGTGTCTTGAATTCTCAAATTTGTTGTGTTTGATTAGTTAGTTTTGTGTTTTTGTTGTAAAATTTAAGTACAAATGTATTTCTTGCGAATCTCCGCTAAATAAGTTAAATACATATAATGCCTTATAATATGCTATAATTATAAAGGTTACGAATCTTTCACTGTGTGAAGTCTGGGAAACCAAACAAAAAGTAGTTTTGGTTTAATCATGAAGTCGTACTCAAAATAAATTTTATGTGCCACTGCTGGAAACCATTTACAGATAATTTTTTATGATGATTTCATAAATTGCACATAATCCCATTAAACCCGCGCAAAACCGATATTAATGCATTACTTGACACCAAATGTCAGAAGAAACCTTCCCGCCCACCCCCAAAGCCCAAAGCCCCGAAACCTGAAATAAGTTAAGTCATAACAATTAGTCTCAGCTAGAAGCCCAAAAAGAAAAACGTGGAGCAACAATTAAAGTTCACTCTTACACAAAGCGAACGTGGCTTCAACCAACTCCGTCCGAGTGTCGTTAAGAGTTCATTTCCCAGTCGTAAAATAAAATTGAGTGCTCCGCCCCTTCACTAAGAACGTGGTTATGTCTTCACCATGTGTGAATATGTGTAAA
The DNA here is from genome assembly GCA_036851895.1 of Orthonychiurus folsomi. Lineage (NCBI taxonomy): Eukaryota > Metazoa > Arthropoda > Collembola > Poduromorpha > Onychiuridae > Orthonychiurus > Orthonychiurus folsomi. Next base: position 22,179 of record JAAXYW010000979.1, read on the forward strand.
CTTTAACAAAGAGGGAATTGTAATTAAGTAATGCAAATTTTTTAATAGGGCAACTCCATTATTTTGTATTGGGTATGAATGATGGAGGGACTCCCATTCCTCACAGCCCAGCCGAGCCCCAGCCCACCCCAACCACCTTCCCTGTAATTAAGAACTACCCTTGTGTTAAGTCCATCAATACTACATCTACGTACATGATGAATGACTTTGTCGATTCAACACGGAGCCAGTCCAACTTACACCATGACCCCTTCACGTCTCCACTTTAATAATCGCAATAACAATAAAGGCTACCGGTCATTAAAGACTTGCCTATTTATTAAAATAATAAAAACAGCCATTAAATAAAAGCAAAGCTTGAGAACCAACGGGGATATTAAATGCACGAACCACTTCACATTTAAATTTCCTTCTATGTTATCGCATTTTGGTCGACGCTTAAAACATTTCCAATTTTATACCCAGCTTTTTAATCCTCAATTTAACCCACTATCCCAAACTGTATATAAATGTACATTTAAATTCAGTATTAATTTATTTAATTCGGCTGAAAATTCACCAATATAATATTCGCAATATTATATTAGCGGATTTCTCATAGCCACGCTAACAAATCTCCTTTCAACGTAACATAAACTGGAACAGAGCTGACTGGCCATGGCCATCCGATTGCCTGCCCCGTGGAAATCATGGAATGGACCATTAAATTTTATGACTTAACTCTGTACAATTTTGCGAATTTATGGAGGGACTCGTTGTAAGCTGCTACGTTGGATGTGAATTGGGAGGAGTAGGATCCATAAACATCATGTTCGCATTTCAAAGTTGGTTGCCCAATACAGGGCAACGCAAGGAGAGATGAATGATGAAGTGGGTGGGGAGATCGGAGGAGGAAATCTAAGGATTGAAGCCTTGGACTCCATAACTCTTCCCTTTGCCTTTGCCCTTAAGCTCATGAAATATGACTTTATTATCCGATTTTCCTGTTCACCCCCCTCCGTCCACTTAAACTCCCCCCCCCCCCTCCTCTGTTACCTCCATCCAAATCCATTCTTCAATTCAAATACCTACTAAAACACTAACTGCTTCCATGCATGCCGAACAGTCATTCCAAGCCAGGATTAAACGTGTTGTTATGTTTGAGTAATTTAATGGACTTCTTTGTTAAGAACTACACAAGTCCAAGTCCAAGTCCAAATCGCCACCATCACTACTGGACGGGAGTTTTCCTTTCGTCCGTTTAATGTTTTAAATATAATTTTTGCGGAACCCATGCATGTTTGGCTCGGCTCTGGCTGGGAAGGCAAGGGAAGACAGACGGAGAACCGAACCGTCGCGTCGCACCGCGTCGGCAGGAAGCAGATGAGAACTTAATAGGCAGGTATAAAAGTTTATGGCAACAACTCATGAAGGGATAATATTACAACCCATGGATTTGCACTTTATTATTCTCTTAATTATAACCTTTCGAAAAGGTGTCTAATAATGTGCGAGGAATGGATATGGGGATTTTCATCCCCTCTGCCATTCCGTGTTCCGTGATCGTTGGCTTTGACTGACGCGGTTCTGATAATTTAAAACAAAATACGATAGCCAGCAATGATAGATTAGACTTGACCAAATTTTTTTCAGGAATTTTATGGAGCGAAATGGACGGCGCTTATAAATTTTAGTTTATCCAACCTTGTATTGTAATTACAGCTATATGGGAGTTGTTGCAGATGGTAAAATCAAATCAGACTTGACAAATAGCAATAATTGAATCCTAGACCTAAATTGCATCAACGAAGGATTTTCAACTATTGTACTTGCATATTGAGTACCCAGTCAGCCTCAGCTTTCGGCCACATGTTTTCCCTGTGGGGTAAAATTGTTTCCATTGCATTGAGTGATTGTGAGTTTTGGGCTGGGCTGGGCGAGGACATTGAGACATATATTTCACCCTGTCACCTTTCTATTCATATGTAAATCCAAACAACCACGAAAATTATTACTTCCATTATTTATTATTCGTAAAAAAATGTGGAATTGCTCTTTGGGGAGGGTGGATGGACGGCTTTATACTTTCCAATGCAATAACGCTCTTAATTGGTAATATGGCTGACTTTGTGAAATCCAGTGTAATCACGAGACGGAGCTAGCTTCCTGGCTCCAGTAAGTGAACTGAAAAGCAAATTATTGAGCTTTTTGCATTTATTCGAGATTTAGTTTCAGCCAAATGCCGACAACTTCCAGCAAACCTTCCAGAATCTGAAATTCATTATGAAATTTCGAATGTTATAATGTATATTGAATGCTCTTGTGCGGTCTTCATTACAACTCTTCCTATTCACTACCTTTTCAAACTTTTACATATAAATATTCGGCAACACCATGCGCATCATAATCAACTCTAGAGTACATTGCTTTATACCAGGAATATTTAAAAATTATATGGGGGCTTTGTTTTGTTTGAGCTTGAAGTGTCATTTTTATATTCTCTTTCTCTGTACAAATCTAATCCACGCCTAACCCGTATGGCTTCGGCTTCTGCATTAAACTTTGCAACAACAAGAATAAACCTTTATTATCCAGATTTCTAAAAACTAGAATTCCAGACTGAAAAAAAAACCCAGTCGGTTCCACACTACATTACACCACACACACACATCCACCCGCCTTTATTACCACACCCATAGTACCGAGTCGCAGTTGGGGACTTTGATAAGGGGGAGGTTATAATATGAAGGCGGGGAGGAAGTACCCTTCCTTTCATCCATCCATCCACATTGGAGGATTCCCAGAAGCCCCTATCAGTCCCACAATGACAAATGGTTCCTCTGACGTGATAATGACTCGACTATCAAATAATAATGGGCAATAACCGCAGTCATCCACGTCTATTTATCAAAACTCTGGATTTCTCCTTCATCCTTCATTCATGGATGGTGTGGCGCGGCAAGGGATGAAATACTGTCGCTCTCTGGGGGTAGAGCATGGACCCCCTTCAAAAATCCCCCTATAGCATAGCATAACCCAGCATTTACCAGTAACAGCAAACAAACAATGAATGGGGAAACGTGGTTGGATTTATTAATCAAATCCAAGAAATCATCCAAAGTACGCGTACGTGGCCATTGTGGATGATGACTAACTTTCACTGCACTGCATTGGATCCGCGAGGTCGTAAATCTACCGACGACTGTAATTTTGAAGCGGATTTTTTTTCTACAAGTGAAATGAAATGCATGAATAAATGACAAACGGGCAGAGCTGAGCTGACAAGTCCATTAATGACATTTGCCCTAATCGATATGGGCGAGGGACGGAGTCACCGAATAAAATTTCAGTTGCTAAATACTAAAACCACTTTCGGAATACGGACAATACGGGGGAAACCAAGCGCGGGCGGCAGGTCGACTGCAAAGGGCGGGGGATGCCTTGACGTGATATATTGAGTTCTTTAGTGGATTTTTGGGAAACGGGTGCCATTAAGGGCTGGATTTGTGTAATAATGTTTCATTTGCGCCTATTCTCAATACCCAATCCACCAGAGACTGTAACTGTACTGCGAAGCAATATTAATTTTTGAGGGGTAAAATTGTTTTTTCCCCCCAACAATAAACTGGGGATTTCTCTCATTTACACGGAGTTGCTTGACTTCACGGATTCCTCGATTTCTAATCTGAATGTGTGCAGTGTATGGCTGCTACTGGAAGACCGGGTCCCTTTGGGAGTATGTGTTCGTAATAAGAGAAAAAATCAGGAATCCCATCCCGTACCATTCTAAAAATGACTCATACTTTCATCTGGGAGATTTCACTGGTATAGGAAAGCGGTTGCATTTAGTTAATTTTAGATCAAGAACTAATGATTGGTGCAACTAGATTGTTGCTCACCTTGGATTAAATTTTCAAATTTTTAAACGGCGCGACACCCAAGTTTCTTGGGCGTTTATTTATTTCTCAGCGTATTTATTTTACCGGTTTTTTAAATATATTTTGTCCTTTTTTTATTTTATTTTTTAAAATACTCAATGCAATTACAATTTCTTAGTTCTCATTTCTCATCTCTTGGTTCTTTTAAATATTGTTTCTAGTATCCACTCATTTTCTCCTAAATTTATAGACGCTTGCTTGTAACTAAACGCATTGGTTAAATCTACACTTAAATTTGAAATCGACAATTAGTACAATCCGTTTCCGTTTTTCTTTTTCTCCTGAAACAATCCTACTCGGATTTGTTAAGCTAGGACTCGGGCTGCTTGTTGCAGATTGGATTGTTGGAATAAATGAAATTAAATTAAAGTTGGAGACAATGAAATGCAAATACAGAGGGTGTCCCACATTTATAAGATCGATGAACTCATGGGTGCACCACCCTGCATAAGTACCCATGTGACTTTTATGCCACTAATACTTAAAGTA
>JAAXYW010000980.1:1547-26582 GCA_036851895.1 Orthonychiurus folsomi
AAAAAAAAAAAAAAAAACTACAGATAAGATTTCAAAGACAATTACAAGAAGTTTCGCAGCTTGCGCTTACACACCCGACTGACTAATTTAAAAAATCCTAATGTGCATTCAAATTATCCATTAATTACACCAATCAAATCCACGCCTATACTTACGTCCGTACTTTCACACATGATATGTCTTGAGGTACTAGTATCAATATTTGAATGAATCCAATAATAATTACACTCCTAATTATCCATCCTTGCAATTTGCAATGGCTGACAATAATGAATAGACAGGCTCAAATCTGGTTGGTTGCTTCCAGTGCCGTTGTGCTTTGTGCGTCACTCGGCCCAGGCGCCTTACAAGACAAATAATTACACGAACGACCGACAACCACCCCCGCTGTATCTGCCTTAAGTCAAACTTAATTATACAAATAAAATATAGGAAAGTATGATCACATGGTATAAGTTCCTTACTATGTATGTATAGGAAATTACTAAATTGATTATTCTCTGCCGTACCGAAGAGCCTATACATAGTAAATGCCGGCCGACCGCGCAGACGCAGATTGTTGGTGCTTGTGGCGTAATTCGTGCTGAACGACAATAGTCTTCATTGTTGGAGGCAATGGACTGCAGAGGCAACAATGCACGATGAAAACGACGGCATTTGGCTGTAATAGTCTCCCTACAGGCATTGAATCAAGTTTGCGAGGTAAATGAGTTCCTCCACCCATTCAATTTTTGGGAAACACCTTTAAGACTATTCAACTACAACTTCACTTAACTAAAGGCTACAACCGGTGTGAGTCTGGTTGTGCGTGCTTTACACGCATGCGCATACAAAACACAAAACAACAACTAGTGGATTTGTAAGATTTCTTTATGAATGATTGTGTACGTATGTACGTAATGTCAGGTTATGAAGAAGGGCACAAGGATTGATTGCAAAAATTAATGGGATTGCAAATTGGCATTTATTTTGCTTCACATTTCACGTTGCGTTGGTTGGCGCAGACAGGCAGTGCAATAAATGTGGCCAATTTCCAATGAATTTGCAATGCATTGATGCGGACGGCGGATTTGCATAGCAAGGCAGGCAGGCGGCTATTGTTTTAGCCTAAAGCTACGGCGACAAGAACTGCTAAACGCTGCCCACACAGAAATCCCAAGAAAATTAGCTTTTCGTCAAAATTCTGGCAATTAGCTCAAGTCCTATTTGGGAATGCAAAATGTGGATTCCACTACAAATTTGCATAAAGAGTTCGCGTGTGTGTGGTTTGACCTGAGGTGGAAGGTCGAGTTGGGACGCTCATTACTGAGAGGCGCAATGTTAGTGGCCATTTCTTTTGGCTTGGATTTTACAGATTACAGCACTGCCTATAGGGATTTACAAATAAGATGTCTATTTTTCTGAAACTCTTTGGTGGATTTATTTAAGAATTGCAGCCAATTTTTTAAAAAATGGGCTAATTAAAAATGCCATTTGGTATAGATTATTGCACGTGGTTCCCGAGCCTTTGGCATATCAAAATCTGGCGTCAGCTAAATAAATTATAGCATCATTTTCCAGCATAAAAAAGCTCCTTTGTTAAAATTTTTGGCATATGTTACATCGTAGCAGCACCTCACTAGGTTCTATCTAAAGCCGCGTACCGCACGCAGCCGATGCAAATCTTGATTCAATGAATGAATGAACTTTTTGTCAGTCATGAGGATCGTACGTACGTGGACAATTTACTTAACAATTACTTGCATTAAAGCAGATAAATTTTGCACAATACTCAGTCGTCGACTGTATGGAGTGTATNATTACTTGCATTAAAGCAGATAAATTTTGCACAATACTCAGTCGTCGACTGTATGGAGTGTATGTATTGTAATGTGTAAAATTCATTCAAATCTTTCCCATCATGCACGCAAACTGGCGGCGACGCAATGGCCTAATCCTCCCTATGACACACTATGACTCTAACACAATAAATATTAAAATGATCTGATCTCCCACTACAAACGAAACCATGATCTTTCGTGCCTTGCCGTTCCTGAGTCAAAATCTCACTCAAAACATACATACGTACGTACGTACATGAAATGTGAGACGTGAAAGTAACAACAATGTGTTAGTTAGTCCTTGACAGACTCAGGCATGCTTCATTTCATCATGCACTCCCGTCCCACGGCGCCTGAGACTATCAAAACAACAATACACGGCCACGGCGCAGGCGCAAGCGCATAGAAAATTTTGAGCTGAACGTAACGTAACGTAAAGTTGTTAACGGAGCCAGACGCTCGCGCTCCTGCCCTGTCACTTCCACATCCACCACAATGCAAACAGATACATTGTTAGCCAAATATTTGCTTTCCTTAAAATTGCAATGGAGTTTGCATCCCTTGTTAGACCCTGCATCCTGCCTCATGCCTGCCCTGCATCCAACTTTATTTGCAAATCTCGTCAATGGGAAATATGTGTCAATGAAGGGACATACGGATGTTTAGCCCATTGTGTCATGTGTGTAAAATGCACGCTCAACCAGCCACTTCTTAAAAGTACACGAATTAAAAATTATGTACTAAATTTGAAAAAAGACAAAGTATTGCACATAAAAATTAACAAGAAATTTGAAGGAAATGATGCTAAATATGAGGAATTTACATAAACTTTTTATCCAATGCTATTACTCTACACTAAAGCTGGCTTTAGCTTGAAATTCACAGTCTCAAAATTTAAAGGGATCATTTTGCAAAGATGAGATGTTTACCTCCTCATAATTTGTATGGGGTTAATTGAGATTTGCATGAAATCCTTGTTAGTTGTCGCTCAGATCGGAGTTGAAATGCAAACTGTCACCATCAGACTCGAGAAGAAGATCCAGGTCATCCGTTCCAACGCCAACGCCGATGATGTCTTCAAACATTGGGTCATCCAAAGTAGAGCCTTCATCCGACAGCAAGTCACTTGCGTACTCACTCAAGTCACTCTCAGTCAAGGAACTAAGGGAGCCCGCTCGATTTGAGCCCGGACACTCAGCCAGAAGGGAGGAAACGGACTGAGTTAATAAATTCACATTAAATTTGACTGTCTGTTGAGGGATGTTGGTCACATTAACATTGGGGGCGAGGCGGTAATTTTGAAGTAATTTTGATGGAATAGCGCTGGTCATAGGCAAATGGAGTTGACGTTGATTTACAAGGGGTGGGGCTAAGCGAGGCAAAAGGACGTCTCGAGACTCCGGCAAGTGATTGGGATTCCCGCCATAATTCGGATTAATTCGTACATTTGGTGGTGGGATTTGTGAACGGGAAGCAGCGGGAAGAACAAATGATCTCATGACAGTTTGAATGCAGTCCGGTGGTGAGCAAGCCAAGGGTGAAAGCGTGTAGGAAGATGAGGGAGAAAATTCCGAACTTCCAGAAGAGCAAAAATCATCCATATCCGCCATACTGTTTGAGGAAGTTGACGCCGCACTTTCGGAACTGGATGAAGTTCCAATAGAAGGAGCATTCGGATCCAAGAGTCGACTCAAGGATTGAATGTAATTCATTGCTAACTTGAGCGTTGTGATTTTGGTTAATTTTTCGCAGGTTTTCCCTTGTGCATTTACGGGAAGAATGGGATACTGGGGTACGGCACGTTGAAGAGCTTCAAATGCTACATTGATGTCTTGCATTCTTCCTCTTTCACGAGCATTCGCTGTTTTCCTTCGATATTTGCTGAGGGGTGGTGCCCGGGTTTTGGGTTTTGGGGTTTTCTTGGGTTCCTTTCTTCGCTTTTCGGTTTCAATTCGATTTTGAATTGAGCGGGGTCGAAGGGAATATTTTTCGTAATTTTTTCCGGCCCGAATAGCCGTCACGGAGGAGGAGGACGTATTATTATTGAAATCCGAAATATTTTCACCTGGAGTGGTTAATGTGGCCATTTCTGTCCCTGGATCAGTGGGGATGCTTCTTTTCCATTAAAATTCTGGGATTGGATTTTGATTTGGCGAAAGTTTTGCAAAAAGTTTCGCTTTCACTTCCTGCCGGTGCGGTGCGATGCAGTTGTGGGAAAGAACACTGCGGTGATTGTTTGCTCAGATCAATCAAAATTCTTCACGCTGCACTTTCCTGTGAAGCCTTCAATCTCAGCAACAATTGAAGGATTGCTGCCGTTGCCGTTTTAGTATTGCAAAATAAAAATGACACTTACACAGCTTGCTTGCTTTTGTGAATAAATATCGCCCTTCTCATTCCCCGTACATACATACGTACGTATCAATAGAGATTTTCCCTTCCGTCTCCTTGATGTATAAATTCTGAAGGTGGGATCGGGGGCAAACTTCGCATCGGATTATTTTACGCCTTGAAAACGATTTACTTCAAAGAAACCCCAGATTGGGTGCTCTCCATGTTATTTTGAATTTTCTGCCTCCTTGCCGGATCGTGCTTCCTCATGGGATTGAGAATATTATGCTAATGATGTTGTTTGCCTGTGCGCATTGATTTTTAGTTAAAATATGCGACTTGGCGGGTTGAGGGGAGATGAAGGTTTTCAGCTCACGTGCGATTATCCGACCCTCCAATTTCAAAGGAAACGGGACTTATTCCGTCAAAAATTCAAAAGTGTAGGACAAGTGGACTTTGAAGTTTTGAATCTTACGCAGTACGTGTGTCACTCCTCTTGATTGGACACGATTATGAAAGAGGAAATTATTTAAGACGGGATGTGGACGTGGGGGTACGTATGTATAAAATGTCTTCGGCATCAAGAGTCACGACGACAAAAGTCTCAAACGGTCCTTCATCCACAACCACAATAAATGTCACGAAAGTCTGTCTCCCTCCTGGCAACCTTTGATGTCGACCATGTCAACGAACCAGAACCTCATCAAGTCTACTTTTTCTCCAGGTCCATGTCCGACCGAACGGAGCTTGCTCAGCTCTCAACTCCCAATAAATCAAATCAAACCCACCAAGTGGAGTCAGTCACTCAATGTCAACTCTACCCGAAGAACATAAATTTAAAACGATTTCCTTTCCCTCCAACCACTACTCCTTTCCGAGCCACGAACGTACGGTACAAATACTTCCAAAATAACAAGACAGGGAATCCCGGATTAGGAGGGGAGAAAGCAACTTTGCCCGGTGAAAGCTGTGCAGATTCTCAAAGGAGCAATTCGGCAACCGCGGACGCGGAGCACTGGGTTTTTTTGCGACGACGACTCCGACGAGGGTAAATTCCAGTTGAATTTGTTACAGGAATTAATTGTCAATTGTGAACAAAAACTCAATCGACTTGTGATTGTATTGGAGTTCTGCGTATGAAGGAGATGACGAGACTTGACTTTCTTTTCCCTTTTGTTCCAGTTTTTTCTCTGCAACAACTTGTCACTCACTTCATAAATGTTGACAAGTTATGTTTTGTGTCGGGTCTCGTTAGTAGCATTGTGCAAAAGTGACCTTCTCTTTTTACAATGAAGGCAGTCCGGTTTTCTCGTTTGACTTGATAATTGATTAATTTTTGAGGATTTTGACGACTTTGTATTGAGGGCTGTGTTATTTTGGTTGCTTGATGGTTGGAAATTATTGTCAAGCTGATTTCTCCCTAATGTAATGGAGAAAGTCAGTTTGGTTAAATATTGATTTTAAATTGCGAATTAAATTTTTTTAATTCCTATTAGTAGGAATTAGAATAGGAAAATTCGGGTTAAAATGTCAAGAAAGGGTTAGAACCCCAATTGTTGTGGTGGCGTAGGGTGCCGGAGAGGAACTGAAGGGCTTCAAATCTTTGGAACTCTTTAATAAGAACGGACCTCGTCTCCTCAGATCCAAAGGGTAGGTAATGACCAGGTGAGCGGGATGAAAGGGGGGATGCTGATCTTCGTTTTAAGACGTTACTTGCATGGGGATGGCTAGCTCACCTTAGCCCCTGGCTCATCGTTAGTACATTACAGTCAGGTTGAGTGTGAATAATATTATGTACCTCATCTCGTCTGGCCTGTGATGTGGGATGCTTAGTATGAATCAACCCTTTGGAGCCACCAACTCACCTGTCCACTTCCACTCATCTCTACAGCCAGCGGAGGAAGAAAAATCTGATCTGATCTCCATCTCATGTCAAGGATCTGCAATCTCTGTCTCCGGCTAACCCGAATCACAGACGGCAATTTAACAAAGAAAATTCCTTCAACTTGTTGACTGACTTTTCGGGCAATTTGTCTAATTGTTACTCAGCAGAGCAGCAGGAATGAGTGGAGTACTCACTACATAGGCAGGGTTTATGTATGATTTGAATGAGTGGAGTTCGTTCGTATATGCATCGGATTGCGAGTATAACGACTTCTTGCATTTGGCATGAACAAATGATTCATGGATTAGGGGAAGCCAATTAACAAAATTTGAGACGTGCGTTTACCATGGATTACATCATTTAAATATGTAAGCTTAATTTCTGCAAGAGCATAATTACAAAGGAATGAATTCAACGACGACGACGGCTCATTCATTAAAGCTTTGCAAATAAATTCAAACGGAATCAACCAATGGAGTTGGGAGTTTTGTTTGCTTCAGCTTAAAGCTAATTTGTGCCATTAGCAAGTTAATTATGGTGCTTGCCCATTATTTTCGTTCTGGAGCTGATTGTAATGTGCTATTGAATTAATTGACCCATTAAAAAATGTCTGTTACATTTCCCTCATCCTCCGATTTCCCGGAAAACGGTAGCTGAGTGTACCCAAGGGGCACATAAGCAGACAGTGGCAATAGAATGATTGTATGTTAAGAATTTGTTTACGTGTACAGTGAGCCTCTTAAAAAAACCTGAATTCTGCTTATTCCGATTATTTAAAGATAAATTCAAAACAAAACATAATGTCAACAAAAAACACTACACGTGTTTAAATAAAAATATTTATTTATACCAACCAGTGTACTCAAAATATATGCCAAATTTGTTTATTCCAAATCTGACAGCACATGCAGTGATAAATCTACCAGAAGCGTGCCTCGCCCACACGCAATCCAAGAATTCCATGAATGTGTAAGTAGTAAGTAGTGGAAAGAGGAAATGAATTAAGGTACTCCTCAAACGCCTTCGCAAGAATATTTGACAATTAGAGTAGTCAATTCAGGTAGCCACATTAAAAACGAAGAGTAAAACAATTGCATTGTAAGACTTGCGAAGACATCTTAAAGGAGTGGTCCTTGATGAGCTAAGAAAGACAAAAGGGTAAAGTGCACTCGGCATGTTTTGAAATAAGAAATGTTGCCCCTCCGCCGCGGCTGCGGTTGGAGCCGATGGGGTCGTCTGTGTCACTTGTGACTCATTCCGCGTCCTTCTCAACAACATGGATGTAAAAGGCAGGATTTTGAATTTCCCCAAGCGGCTTGAAATCCCCGTAGGCTGTGATTTTGCATTTGCCATCAAATGCAGTCATCAACATTTCTTTGAATGAGTCAAGACGATGAGGATAGTAAGAGAGGCGGAAGCGACTGGAAAATCAGAATACAATCATCAAAAAATCAATACAAGTCTCCATCCCCGCCCTGCCTTGATTGCCACTCCAGATTAGTTACATTCAAATTAAGGTCGTGGAGCTAATTTGTCAATAATTCCTGGTCTGTTAAATGGGTGCCAAAGGTTTTGCGAGGGAATAATGATAATAATTACTGGTAGCAGCCCACGCGCAGGCGCAACGCAGCCGCCCCAAACGCACGCACGCATCATCTCAAGATCACCCATCAAAGTGCGTGAGCGTTGACGATAATTGCAGCCCAGTGCCACATCGTTGCATCACATGCTGCCATGCAATAGCCAAAGTAAACTCCGACTGGACTAGATTTGCATTATTGCATTGCATTGCTTCAATAGTACAAACCTGTCCAGACCCCAATGAATAAATGAATAAAAAATTAGGAAGGTTGGAGAACAGCGTGGAAGGATGCGTGTGCAAGAAGCGTGGGTGTTATGTGTGTCCTTTGGCCACAAGCAAAAAGGAGGGGAGGTCAGATGAACTCATTGTGTCTCTTTTTTTTGCAGGCGAACAAGCCGTACGCATGTTGTCAATGCAAATAAACAACTCGAATCATGTGGCGCGCCGTGGTCGTCGTCGTCGTCGTCTCCCCCATATCATTAGCTCCAAGTCGAAGTAAACCGTAGAGATGACTAACTAATTATTTTGTTGAGAAGTATAAGGGATATAAGAAAGGAATGACTCCATTGTCTGCGGGGATGCATCATTGGCTCCAATAGGCAATTCAGAGGAATTAATTTGACTACGAATAATGTTATTGTAGTGCTCGAAATCCTTACTTCAACCCGTCGTCGGCGTAGCTTTTGTATTTCTCCCCCATTGTGGAAACATCAATAATATAGTCCATGGTAATAAGTCTTGGATCGCCATTTTTGTAAAGCGTGGAAGTTTGGATGTCGGAGACGCAGTGACTCTGAAAAAAATGTTAAGGATTAAAAAACCGTTTTTGTCAAATTATCTTGAACACGTCAGCCTCTTAGGTGTATTTTATATGGGTTTAAATTTCATGTAATCATTTCATTAAATTTCATTCTTAACTCACAGAAATCCCCCATAAATAAAACTTTTATTAATAACTTTTGACCTTCGTGCTTGTCCTCAAAACGTGGAGATAGACTTATTGAATTGACAGAATCAATTCGAGGACGGCGACGGACGTGACACGACGTCCGTTCCGAACGGAAGGCCCTAACCCCAGTATAACACCCCCCTGAATACGCTTAGTTCACACAATTTGCTTTAGCTGGCATTAAGAATGAATCGATTGACGAATAAATACAATGGGATAGATGGGAAAGTGTGTAAGTGGAAGTTAGGAATCAAATTGGAAGGTTTTGCATGGTTTGACTCTTTAAGCATCAATATTCATAGCGCGTTCCTCCCTTATTCCTCACATTATGCATCCCAAATCAGCACATTCCCACATGCATTGACTTTTTGACTTGAGCTCAAACTTTCCATATGCCCTCTCTCACAATTCCCAGCCACTTAATCATATTTGCCCCTTTCGTACCCTTTTAGTGCCAATCATCATAATATAATTTGCGTATGGATGAATGAAATTAATTAAATTCCAATGACAACAATAAAGCTGCTGCACTCGGCGCGCGCACTGCTAAAAGTTTAATGCACGGATAACATGTCCACTACATTAGCTTCTGCGAATGTACAACTGCGCGGATTTTCATTCATTGCGAATTAGAATGCACACACGTACGTACGTAGTACAATCATTTCCATTCATTGGAGAATTATTACAGTTTGTAATCCTAAGTGGAATTTGGAAATCAAATGAAAAGCTACTCACGTTGTAATAAATGTTCTTGCTTGGGGTTTTGCCAGTATCCAGGATATAGTCGTAGTTGCGATGGTCGATTATAAAGATTCCACCCGGGCGAACACATTTGGCAAAATTCTTCAAGGCAATTCTAATAGATTTTTAAAATTCCAGCACGTTATTAACATAAACGCAAAAAAAAAACCTGGATTTATGCAATTTTCAAGTTCAGCCTAAGATTTTCGTGTAAGAAGTGTGTCTCAAGTCTTCTAAGTAAATTATATCCTTACTTTTGATCTCTTTGATCTCCATGAAAGTCCGGCAAATGCGCAAAACTATTGCCTAAGCAATACAGTGCGTCGTATCCCTTATGTGTTCCGGAATCTCTAAGTACTTCAGCTAGATTCCAAATCTTCATAAAGGGTCAACCAGTTGGCCTCCTCAATAGCTACAATGTGATTAGTTCATGTTGTAATATTAAGCATTTTATGTGCAAATCCTGATCGTGTGTCATGTCCTGACTGCAATTAAAACTATTTTAACGCGCTAATTAAACGGAGTGGTAATTGCAAAGCAAACGTGTAGAACGTAATTGGAAGTAAAGCATTATGGTTAATAAACGCACATGTTCAATTAAAACGTTTGGACAAGGTATAGTAAATCAAACTATTTTGATTAAATTCATCTGAATCTATAAACTGTTGTTATTTCGGTTGCATTATTCAAAATTAAAATATGTTGTAGCATTCAAGGGTCTTCCCGGCAGACCCAAATGGCAAGCAATGTATTGCAATTTGCCTCTGCATGGCTACCTCTGCTCAGCTTTCACCACAAGCGGTTTTGGAAGTAAGTAAATCCAACTGCCACTGGATTTTGAAGATAAATAGTCACAGCATGATTCGACGTGGTATAAGTCTAAATGCAAATTATTACAATTTAGAAGATTAAAGATGCCTATCTGTACTCGCCTCCTCCAAGTAATGACAGCACCTAATAACGATTAAGTCAACTGCAGGCAGGGGAGCACATCCCAGAACCTCCATCAATTTCTCAGCCAATCTTATCTCCAAGTCAGTTCACTTAAATTGAAGCCACCCACAGTGCATGCAAGCCCAAGGAAAATTCAAGAATTATGCGAATCAAATCGAAGATGTAAATCCAGGCACAAGGCCAGTCAGCAGCCGTAGCAGAGAATCACAAAAAATATAACGCAGCATATTGGCTTACCCCATTTGTCAAAATTCTCTTCCTTGCGCCGATTCCATCGAGTTTTCAACGCATATTTAAGCATTTTGTCGGATGCATCGACTGAGGTCACGGAAAATCCTTCCTCGACCAGCATTACAGAATCAATCCTGTGAATAAGTTACAATTCGAAATAACCAATTCCATTATTCTGTCAAGGATTTGGGCCATTGTATGAATTCTGCTCTGATATTTTGCGCCCACTTCGTATATTCGTTTTATTTTCACACAATGATTTGCTTCGTTTCCTGAAACGAAACTGGAAAGGGTCGGAAATAACACTACAAGGCTCAAGGCACCGCTTTCAAGAAATGCACAAAAGAGATTCAGGGATTCAGTCTGAAGTCATCGAATCCCAATGCACCATTTTCTAGTTCCCACGCAAAAACAGTGCTTTGGTATAAAGCTCTGTCATCCCTGTTTCCCTGTGTTTATTTATTCGACGGGGCTGAGCTGAACAAAACTAATCTCCGAAACCAATTCTCTCGCGTGGAATAATAGTGAAGACACAGCGAGTGGAATTGAGGACAAAATAAGAATATAAATTTAACTATATGCGTAATAGGTACCACTCCGTTAAGCAGTTTTCTGATAAAATTCTTGCTATAAACATTTGGAATCCCAAATTTCAGTATGTACAAATCATATTAATTCCTTTATGTTTAGCGTGTCAACAAAAGCTCGTGTTCGACAATTTCATTTATCCACTCAATTTTTTAAAAGTTGTGTTCAAGAAAGGGGACAATTCAAAGGCAGCATACGCGCAGCGCATACTGCACCCAAACTCGCGATCAAATAAATTCTATATTCTATAAACTATATATTGGAAAGCTTACCCTGTTCCACAAGCAGCATCCAGGATGTTTTTACAGTTCTTCGAGTGAAGCAAATCCAGTAAAAACCTTTTGTAGTGGACAGTTCTTGAGTTTTTATCGCCAACATATCTGTAATGAGTTATAAAATTTAAGATATAAAAACTAACTTTTTGATTAAGAATTCAAACATGAGTGCTTACACTTCCCAAAGTTTAGCAGCTTTTCCATCAGCGTATTGATCCGGGAGACCTTCAGCAGCAGTTCCAAGTGAACGGGTTCGATAAATGCTGTCAACCATGATTTTAGTTTTGTGAAATTCGTGTTAACTTTAACCGTGTGTTAGTTAACTAAGAAATGTCTCACAAATTAATCGTGCTCTTTGATAGTATCTGATACTAGCACTCCACTCCACGTCATGCAATTTGAGTACAACGTGTGCTGTAGCGATTTTGCAATTTTGTCAGATTGGCAAATTACAACTTGTCGAGATTAGAAGTATGAATGTCCAGCAAATGAATCCAAGACATTGACATTGGCACTAGGATATTAAAGAGTGTTCCCAACCGCAACCCAGTCCTCACAGATAAACATTTGACTAAAGCCGCCCCGTTTGCAGTTTACAGTAGTGTAGTAATATTTCTTTAAAATTATAATTTGCAGGCCGCATAAAATTTGTGCAAAACTCAGATTGAATGAGTCAAAGGTTATTTAAATGACTTCAAGTGTTTTTGTCTTCGTGTCGTACGTAAAATGAAATATGTAAAACGTAATGTGTCAATGTGGGTCAATGTGTGTATGGAATAATGGCGTGAAATATGACATGACGAGCTTCAACATCTGCTATCTGAATGGTCTCTCTTAATTTCTACAAATGAATAGATAGTATATTTACAAGAAAAACGTTGTTTAATTTATAATGCATACCAATTTGTTTAACATTTGGTCGACATTCGATGCAGTGTGAATATAGGATATTATTTTCTTGGGAATCCAGCCTCGCCTGAGTTGTGAGGTTGATTCTGGAAATTAAAATTGTTTCATAATGAAAGATTTATTTTGTTGCGGTACAAACGTTGTCGCGTCGCCTCCTCGTCGTTTAGTTCATGTTTATAAAACGCGAAAACTTTTGTTATGCAAGTTAGCAAGCAAGCGTGGAGCTAGCTAAATAAATGTTGAGTCCTGGGACTTTAACCAGTTTGTCGTGATTCCGTTTCACAAAATACATTAGTGCATCACTCCACACAAAACACATTAGTATGTCACTTCGCGAATGAAATGAATTGAAAAACTTTTTGAACAGAATTCACTTTTCATTTTCTGCAAAATCTTCTCAGCTTTTGAAGTTGCGCGAGAACAGATATACCGGAATAGAAAGTTTTGGACAAAAGTTTTAACGCTGAGCTATAGACGTCAGGACATCTTGTGGAATTGCATTACATGGGAATGGTAGAATAACCACAAAGTACAACTACCTACTCCAGAAATTCAACGAAACGAGTAAACAATGTAATGCTAAAGATGAAAAGATCTTCGAGTTCTAGGTCGCCTTGCCTGAATTGTAACAAATGCAATAAATTTAGAGCATCACTCTGGCTAACCGTAAAATACCACTGCCCCGCATTGGTCATTACTAGCCTACAAAATTTGAAATCAAATTGGTTTAGTCCGATTGTCATCTCGTCGAAAATTAGAATTAACAATGTGGAACGATGAAGCAATAGCACGTTTAGTAGTATATAGTTTTATTGTTGAAAACAATTTTGTAACGCAAATAAGAAAGTTGTATGTTTTATGTATAAATTAAAGTACACATAGTTCTTTTAAGCTCGAGGTTCGTGATTTCAGAATTTCAGTTTGTCTACCAGCGCCAAAGTAGATTCCATGGATCTAACAGTATTGATGACGTTGTACTTGAGCAGGGCTCCAACGTGGTTGCCATCTAAAGAACAAAAAGTAAAATTATTTCTCTTACTCCTCGTGTTAGCTCGTAATTGTATAAAATGTAAACTTGCCGAGTTCTTTAAGCAGAGCCTGCATATCTACGCATTCCACGACGATCCGTTCCCGCTCAGAACCACAAAGGTCGAAACTCATTGCAATGGAATTTAAATTCTGTAGAATTCGGTTAGTTTTATCAGTCACTTGGTATTTGTGCAATAATACCCCCAAAATATCTCGTTCCTTGTGGTACACCAATGATATCTAGTTAAATACAGCACATTGTTGTCAAAATAATTCAATATTTTGAACTCAAAAATAATACCCTTACCCTTTCAAATAATACGGACATGCTGAAAATAAATCCAACATGCATCCTGGTAAGTAGTGGATAATCACAAAGAAACAGTGAACCACCAAATTCCATCTTCTCAATCACATGCATCAACTTAACTAGGCCAGACATAGTTAGATCTACGTCAGTAGTTGTTGCTAAATCCCTCAATATTTCATTGTAGCAGATACTCTTCAAAGTCCATGGCTCATCCGCCTGCAAATTTAAGTATTTTAAGTAACATAAGAAAAGGTAAAATCCCAATCGGGTGAAATTGATCAAAATCTCGAACTAAGTACAATGTCACTTTACACTGACTTGAAGTTTAGTCACCATTGACTGCAATTTTGCCTTGTTGACTTCCGCTGAACACTGATGTGCAAATGCACTCAACTCGTTCAAATTTACTGCCGACGTCCATGCCGGTAAAGTGACTTCTATCAGCTTCCTCCTCAAGCTTAGTAATTTCCCATAGCAAAAACGCGAACCGCAAATAAACTTGTAAGCTTTCCCCATCTGCAATTTCTGAACCAGCTGTGCTTGCTACTCATAAAAAGTAAAAATTAACTCCAAAATAAAAGAAAGAGTTAAATTGAATTCTTTCGTAATAGCTCACCTTAATTTTGAATGAAAAGCGTTCACAGGGATACATGGACTTGTAGTACATTAATTTCTCACTCATAATTTCTTTAAGGTTACTCAGGTTAAGGTCAGCTTTAGCCAGACGCGAGATCAAGCACTCGTCTTCAACGCGTGGGTCAACGTGTGCTAGACTTTCACAGTTCTAAAATTTTCAATATTTTGAATAGCAAAATGATCCTAGAGCCGTGGGTTTGGATAATGATAATTCAAATTCCGCAAGTAGTCAAGGTACGTAATTATAAATGTATATAGCTTCTCTAAAGCCGCTTTAGACTAGTAATTTCAGTAAATTTCTCAGCTCACCAGGCGCCCATTTTGGTAAAGTTGAAACTCGTTGTCCAATTTTTGTATTTTACAGTTTTCCACCCATTGGTCCGCCACTTCATGTTGTCTTAGTCTCAATTCCCTGTAGAAAAATGTAGGTTGGCGATGTGCTGCAATATTCCTCGTAATAACTCTCATCTGAGAAAAAATATTTGGGCATAAAGCAGAGCTTAAAATGAATAAAATAGACAAATAAACTTAAAATACTTGAGTATTTGTAAAGAATTCCGCTGCGCGTTCAATCCTTACTAGGAAGCTCTCGTCAATTTGGGACTTTTCAAATATGGGAATTCTCTTTCCAGCTCCTAGAACAACAGATTTCTCATTTGAAGTCAGTCAAGTCACTGCATCCCGTTTGAATTTATACTTACCACTTTTCCCAACATGAGTAAGCAAGAGCGACAATTCAGCCTCGATTGATGAAGCTCCAATGTAGCCCATGCATACAACATATAGCTCCGAATTTCCTTCCCTACTCATAGCAGGTTTGACTAGTTTTACCTAAAATGTCCAATCACAGGTGTGTATTGTGTATCCGTTGGAATTAATTAAATAAGAGTTCTTTCATATAAAGCAAATACAGTCAATATTCATACCTCCTTGAAGACGCACGCCAAAAGGTAGAGATGAGAAATGGTAGAGGCTTCGAAGAAAGTGAAGATCTTAATAACAAATGAACCACCTAGTGATTAAAACAACAACATTGTGAGCTTTATGGTTAACACATGCCCAACCCCAAGGCCCAAACTAACCTTCACCAAGAAGGAGGAGCGCCGCCACAATCTCGGCATACTGGAGCTGGACTACAATCCCTTCCTGATCGCAAGGTTCATCCTAAGACAACAACCAAATTCATATTTTATACAAGCAAAAAATAACATAAAATCTGAGTTGAATTACTTGACAGTCAATGCTTCCATCCGCAGTGATAAAGTGGACCGAGCTAAATTTTGCGTTGCATGTTTTCTTCATCTCTTTGATATTGTTCTGGCTCATTATATTTCCAGTGTTGTCATTCAAAAAAGTCCAGCTCTCCGGGCTTATTTGGATTAATTTATCCTCGTTAATCATTTCATTATTTTCGTTTCCTTCATGGTAAGGATTCAATGTGGTTGCAAGCCAGTTCCACTGCATTAAAACAATTGGAGAGAAATGAAGAACAAACTAGAAACTTCTCTCAATGCCGCCCTGATTTACTATGAGATTAACATTTATCACATAAATTACCTTTAAGTTTGGATAGTGTGTGCGTATGTGGTGGTTAGCAGCTGTTATAAACCCTCCAGGAGCCTCACACAAATGGATGGAGTTGACTTCCGTCTCCACTGCATCTTGAGCGTACCGAGACAAAACGTCTGCTGGGATAATATCTTCTCTCGAAATGATTTCAAAGAATTTCCCCCATGCCTGCGCAAGTAAAGTAAATGATTGTAGTGTATAGTAATTTAAATTAAAAGCAATTAACGTGAAAGCCAATAATGTGAGTGACCTGTGAGCAGTATTCTGGATTATACGAAGCCTTCACCACATTCTGAATAAGATTCGCTGGATTCATTGAACGAGTATGGCTGTGCCATGGTTTTAGTTCCTTTTCGTCTAGACGAGACTTAACCTTGTTAAGCTTTTGCTTTAGTGTGATCAAATTGTCAACCTGCAAAGTCAAAAGTTATAGCTTATTAGTTTAATTCAACTCAAATTCATGTGCATAAATTAACCAGCAATTAATTGCGGAATAGCACACTACGTATTTAAATTGCCTCCCAATCTCAATCTCCCACAACTCATTTGTCTGCATTATTCGACCCTTATGACTTACGCTCCAAATCAATCCAGAAAAAAATTCTTCAACGGGTGGCAAATCAAATTTGTTGGTATCAATAGGCGGATCAGTGCTCCACTCATCTCCAATTTCTGTCTTCAAGACTCTGTTTTTGCAAAAAATTATCTCTGCCTGTCTCGACCATTCTTGAAAGACAGCAATTTTGTCAAACTCAACATCTCCATTACTGTCATCCGGATTTCCTAATTTCCGGCGCTTTACAGCCTGTGATTGCTTATTTTTCCCTCTCGCCATTGTCGGTAGTCCTCCTTAAAAGGGTAACTAGTTATAGTTTAGAAATGCACTTGGACTTGTGACTTGGTCAGGAATGAAATCGCTTGGGACTGCACAAACCGCAAAGGACGCTGCACGACTGAAATGCCGTACGTACGTTTGTTTGACGCAGAGCAGAGGAAAAGGACAGACGAGGGTTTCTCCCGCTGAAAATTGAATTGATGGCACGTGAATTTCTCTATTAAGTTTTAGACCCACTACCTCATTCACGAAGTCCAGCGTTGCCAGTAAAGAGTGAGCATAATGTAACCCAACTGCACTAACTAATGATATAGAAATAATCATGCCTAAAAGATTGTGTACGAAAGGCAGCTAAGCACTAGTGAATGACTACTGCAATTACATTCTATTTGATTAAAGCCTTGCAATTACAGATTGAGAGCTACTGTAACTAGTAGTTCTTGTAGTTCAACCGCGTACCCCGTGTAATCCTAGGATTGCCCATCTCTGAATTTTTGCTAAAATGCAGTGTAGCACAAGATGCTATAAACTGGCAACAACGCAAGAGAGGTTAGAGTGATAAGGAGAGTGGCAGTCGGTTTCAATTTTTGTGAGACCGCGTGCTGAAAGCATTGAAGATTTGCATACACACAAGATTGGTAGATTTGTGCGTCGGCATTGCATTGATGATCATTCCTGGTTCTTCATTTCAAATACAGCTAACACCGAGGACTAAGCTCAACTTGTGAAATCAGCCCTTAACATCATGAAAAATTAATATTCGCCTTCAAATTACAACAGGTCATACATACCTTGACGTAAGCTTTGCCTTCCTGTAATTGAGATAATTTGGTTTTTGATTCCTTGATAAAGAAAAGCGGCTTTGAAGCTATTGTTTATTTATCGACGTTGGATTTAACAATACTATTGTCAATTGTACGGGTGTGCAATATTGTCGCAAATTCACTGTTTAGTCGTTAAAAATAATTATAAATTAAATTATTGTGATAATGCTGCAGTAGTTGTTGAGCTGAGCATATCGACATGAAATGAATTACAAGCACTAACTAGTGTCAATCTGCAGACCAAATGGCGATTAAACCGGCATTTTAGAAATGTTTTAATTTGTTATTTTCAAATATGTACAGAGACAACAAGAATGGCGAAGGCCCTGCCAATTGAGAAGGAGAAACCAGTTGAGCTTGGCTTCGTAGAGGAGCAACCGGACCCTTGGCGGTTGTCCAGTGCCTTTTTTGTATCAAAAATGGGAGGAATCCCATCGTGGTTAAATCTGAAAGATCTGCCAACTCAAAAGGAATTAAAGTGTAGCTCGTGTGACGGCCCACTAAAATTTCTACTTCAAATCTATGCTCCTCTGGATTCAAATGAAACTTTTCATAGAACCATATTCTTGTTCGTTTGTTCTAAACAACATTGTTGTGTAGAGAAGAATTCCAACAAGAATTTTGTCGCTTTGCGTTGTCAGATGAAACGTGAAAACGATTTCTATTCTTATGAACCACAAGCAGAAGACAAAATCTTATGTGAATTGACTCCGCTAAAATTTGGAGTAAAATTGTGCCGAGTATGTGGAGCACTTGGATCTCAGCATTGTGGAAAGTGCAAGAAGGTTAATTATTGTACTGCTGAGCACCAAACTTTGGATTGGAAGGCCGGACATAAGGAAGAGTGTGTTAATCCAGGTAATTTCAACGGCACCGATCTGTCGGTTAACACAGAAAAGCTTTTTGGTTTGGGCAAAACTTAATCCTGGTTTGTTTAATAGACTTCCGCGGTGTGGAAGTAGGGAATACCAAACATAATTTCCCTGAAATGGAAATTGTAATTGACACCGAAGTAATACCAAAGCCAACCACCAAGAAGGGACAGAAGCAAGATGGATTGGATGAGTTCAAAAAGCTTGTTGCTGAGGGAAAAGCCGGAACTTTGGGTAATTAAATCTCCACTCGCACTTCTTATCGACACATTGACTCTTTTTCCACATTTATGTTTTTCTTGTGTAGATGACTCGTCAGCAACGAAGGACATGCTGGAGGCTGCATCATACAAATCAGACAAGGCGTTCAATAAATTCAGGAGGCGAGTAGATTATCAGCGTGACCAAGTTTTGAGGTATGATCGCTCTGGCGAGCCACTGTGGGTGTCATCTACGAATACTTTGGAGAAGTCTGATATTCCACCATGCCCACACTGCAATGGACCAAGAGTTTTCGAATTTCAAGTTATGCCTCAGTTACTCAACCATTTAGGTGAAGAATCTCTATTTGGCCATTTGGACTGGGGAACCATTGTGGTTTACACATGTGAAAATAATTGTGCGGATGGGCCAGCCTACAAAAAGGAATTTGTTTGCCGTCAAGACTACAAACCAGATTCAAAAGATGAATAGGCCATTCATAGATATAACCATTTTTATATGTTTGATTTGTTCTTCTGTTAAAAGAATTTGACAGCTTGGTTAACATTTGTTATTAATTCAGTGCCTGTGCAGATGAATTTGAAAAATAAAGAGAACCTACAAAAATAACTATTAAAAACTACGATAAAAAAAGTCTCCCAACGGTAAATTAGTTTATACAACTAACTAGCTTGCATGAGTTAAATTCTTAAGCAAGCAAACAAAGCTTGATGTGAGGTACAAAATGCACTTCTATCACAGGTCCACAGATCTATCTAAAATTTTCGTCCCGAGTCCCGACAGCTCCAATTCCAAAGTTATCTAACGATTAAAAACTCTCCAGAGCTAGTAGGGTATGTCATCAGATCACCTGCGATAAATCGAGAGGATAAGGTGACCACGTGACCAATCGATTCTTATACCATACCTGTTTTGATGTTAACAACTTTCTGAAAGTACTTCGTTCCAATGACGCCAGCGATGTTACCTGGACTTAAAATAACATTGTTTTCTGATCGAAAGAATTTTAGCCCGTCTGAAAATAAAAAGGAATATTTTTGCAAACTATGGACCAAACAGACAATTGACAACATGTACATGTTGCTCAAGCGTGCGCCTGGCTGAGGTACCTTCAATTGCCCTTCCGATGTCAATATAAATATAAACTTCGGCAGTACTCCGCATTCCACTGATGACAGCTTCATGTCCAGGCTCCCCAGTTGCAAAATGAATGTGGTTCCGTTTCATTCGACTTAACCCCGACTTTCGTATTGAATCCCACGCCCTTAGGTAAGTTCCGTGAATTACAATTGGACAATCTGTTGGATTTGTAATCGGCGTTAGACCATGGTCTTCAAACTACAACGAGATTGCATTATTATTTTACTAAAATCAATTATAGAGTAGATGTAGAACAGGCATTTTGGGTATTATTTTGGACAACCTGAAAGGAGTGTCCCTGGGTGGCTTTTATTTGAAGTTCTCCTGTCTCGGGATCAGTTCTAATGGCAAACCTTTGCTTGTCGTTTTCCTCTGTAGCCCTCTGGATGTCCTCGAGAGAGAATTTCTTAAAACGCTGATGATTTAGTATGGTTTGTATATTGACGTAACCTTCGGCATGAATTGGAATCTTTTCCTTCGGAGCGCCATGCCGTAATAACCAACTCAAACTTCGGCTGAGCTCTGAAGATGGATCCTGGAGAAATGAAATTGCATTTAAGATTTAAGATTGTCAAATTTGCAGATAACATTAGAAATTTTATAATGTTGCTTCAGAGCGGACAAGACAAGCGACAACATAACACGATGATTCGTTTGTCGTTGATACAAGAATCTCACGACGCGACGGCACCTCGTTCAAAATATTTAAAAAATGTTTATTCAACTTACAATGGTTGCTGCACTCAATTTTTTGCTCATTGCAAAGTAACCCAAGTATTTAATTTCAATTTGTCAATTTAAAAAAACCACAAACGTAATTCACTTCACCGCAATGCATTGCAGCTAATGATTCAGTGCATGCACTTCTACATAAATTCAAACTTGCATCATGCTCCCCAACTGTTTTCCAATTTCTATGCTACGCATATGAACCTTCCTCACTACTCAGCGCGGGATGCCCGGCACTCTTTGAAAGCGAACATTTCTCGTGCACATCCACATGCTTGTATTTCATTTTATTTCGGTGTTAAGATAAGAATATTAAGTCTAATGTACTAATAACAAAAATATCTACTTGTTGCCATTTTTCGTGTGAGTTAGACTTTGTGCCGAAGAATATAGTGTAGAGCTGCAAAATTGATTTTTGCTCGTCATAGTGAATGCCGCCTCCTTCGCTACATAGTAGTTAATTTATCTGAGATAATTCAATTCGCAACCCCAGCAGTGTGCCTGGTTAACTGATTGAGAACTTGGGCTTCTTTGCTCGCTGGACGTTAGAGCAGTATCGGGATTTGGATTTTGAAGGTAAGACAATTCATAAATTTATCAATTCCTGTTTCTCCTACCTTTTGACCTTACCTTACACATACACAACAATGCAGCCAACACTTTGCAAGGCAGGAATAGGAGTATTTTATTCGTTTTTAATGTAATCTTTGTCTTTGGGCATTGCATTGTATCAATTCGGACTGATGTGAACACAGAAACACCGACTGATAAAATGTGAATATGATTCACAATCACAATAACAATGTATGTATATTCATGGTTGATAGGCAAATTAAGTCAATAGCGTAAGTATAGTACTCTCAGTCAGTCGTAAAACGATTTCCATTGTTTGCCAAGCTATACTGGCAAAGCGTAAACTACACAAACTAAAGGCGAAGGCAAATAGTATTTTGGAGCCGTCTTTACCGCGATTATTATTAGTAGCTCCAATGTTTAATTGTGTATGGAGACCAAAGAAGAAAATTGTCAAAGACAAATAATGTCTGGCTGGGGGTCGCATAAAAATGCTGCTTAACGTAGCCGCAATAGTGGAAATAAATGGTTGAATAGATCTGAGTTAGCATTACGTTATGTAAGCAAACTCATAATAGGAAGCATCACTTTTTTGCGCCACGCTTGTACACTGTCTACTTTCTTATCGGCTATTGTAAGCAAGAAACAAGATCAGCTAGAATCGATGAATTCATTTTCAGGTAAGGCAGGCAAAATCATGTCGAAGGCAGATGACACAGAGGAAGGAAAGAACAACGGACCAGTTGACAATGCATGGTCACTCAAACTCCCTGCATTTAGTAAAGATGACAATCCAACGGGTCTCTTGGAAGAAAGTTCTTTTGCTACTCTTTTTCCAAAATATCGAGAGAAATATCTTCGAGAGGCCTGGCCACTGGTTCAACAAGCACTTGCAGGTTTGTTCATATTCTTTTTCTAGAACAATCCGTGTCAAGAAAAAAGTCAAAATGCACCTCCTTTCTTTCTGTCCATTTCCAATTTTTTTTACAAAACATGATTTGATTAATGATAACTAACAACTTAAAGCACAAAGCCAATTTCAATATTTATTGTTTCTTGTTGCTTTTTTGTTGTTGGGTTAGTTGACTCTGAATCTATTAACTGACTGGAATTAGCAAAGAGTGCTCACAAAGCATGGAGGCGGAATAATATTTATATTGGTATAGGTTATCCGCTTGTGTATGCTAGTATTTCATGTTTTTAATTGGTTTAGACTCCGGATTAAAAGCGGAGTTGGACGTTGCTGAAGGAAGTATGTCAGTTCGAACAACAAGAAAGACGTGGGATCCTTACATCATCATCAAGGCTCGAGATATGATAAAACTCCTTGCAAGGTCCGTGCCCTACGAGCAAGCAATGAAAGTGTTACAGGTAAATGACGAGTGGGTGCATTATTAAATTTTTTTCCTTTTGTTGGCCGCCCTCTCTTTCTGTCTAGTTCCTCAGATAAAATCCGAGTTTCTTTGACACTCCTTGACATGACTGACGGCAAGGCTTCGCCGCATACTTGACATTTGATGGGATGCTTTATTAAGTTCAGGACAAGGCCAGGCCAGATTCATAAAATGAGATTATGGGTTCATCTTCCCCTACTTGAGCTTTAATGGATGCAGTTTTAATGCTTAGCGTGTCGGGAATTCTTGCAGCTCTCAAGTTCACGACTTGCCAGAGCTCACTGCACTCCGAAAGCATGTCTCCCTAATAAAATCAGAGTGAGATGAAGAAGAATTGCATTTCAACTTGAACCAGTCTCCACTTGATATATTTATGCGCACAATACGGAATGAACGTTTGCAAGAAAAGACCATGTTGCCAGAGTCGCGTGCTTTTTCCTTTGCATTATGTTTGCTTACCCTTTGCACGTCAATTTTATTTGTGGTTCCAGAGTTTTGGAATGCTCAAATTCATAGTCTGGCTTTATAAATGTAATTCTAAATATGCCTACTATAAACGCCCATGTCATCCTCATCGGTCATGTAATTCGTTCGGTATAAGTGTATTTGGTTTTTAATTGATGATTTATAAATCACTCAAATGTTGTTTCAGGATGAAATGGGAGCAGACATCATAAAAATTGGTTCTCTTGTCCGGAATCGGGACCGATTCGTGAGGCGTCGTCAGAGACTCATTGGACCAAACGGTGCAACGCTGAAGGCTTTGGAGATTTTGACAAATTGCTATGTTTTGGTGCAGGGTAATACTGTGGCGGCAGTCGGGCCCTTCAAAGGGCTTCTACATGTAAGTCCCTATTAGTTAATTAGTTGTGGGGGTTCCTCCACGCCTCTTCTTTCGTTTTCCTTTGAAAATTTTTCTCATTTTCTGGCTCCAATCCGCATCCATTTTGTGATAAGGATAGGTTGGAATTCGATCCCAAAAACTTTAATCGTCCCTTCATGCTTCAGGGACGTGAAAATAGATTGTTTTATCTTAGAAGGCTATGGAGTGGATGCGAGTGGAGCCTCTCAATATGATGGGGTATAACAGTTGACTGAAACAGGTGTGTATATTTATTATTATCAGGTGCGTCGAATCGCGGAAGACACAATGAAGAACATTCACCCGATATATCATATAAAAGCACTAATGATCAAGAGGGAGCTGATGAATGTGAGTTTTTACGATAAAAATGTACGGAATGCATGTTATTAAAAAGTCAACTTTTTTTTATTTAAGTTGGTTATGGCGACGGTTATGTTTGACTTGAACTGATTCTTTGGTCGTGAGTGAGGAGAGAGCTACCTTGAGTAGCTGTACCCAGAGTCAAGTTCTCAATACCCTTTGTTATCTAATTACAGGATCCAAAACTAAAGGATGAGAATTGGGAGAGGTTCTTACCTAAATTCAAACACAAAACATTGAGTAAGCGCAAGGAACCGAAGAAAAAACAAATTAAGAAACCCTACACTCCTTTCCCTCCTGCACAGCCTGAAAGCAAGGTAAGCTGTGTGTTCTTTCTAATTAATTTTGCATTTGTAATTACAAGTTTGTTGAATGAGAAGTTCAGAAGTGGTTCTTGATGATTCTTAAGTATATATCCAGATGTGGTCTGTTAAACGAAATTTACGTTGATTATTCCAGAAAGATTAATAATTTGTTTGGTGAAGTTAATCAGGCCTAATCATTATACTGGCTTCAAAGAATTTTATGTTTGCGAATATGCATGTGCTTTGTCAGAATTTTGAGGATTTTTTTTTCATTTTGCTTGTTAGATGCGCAAAAGTCGCAGTGTCAAGTACGAATTAATTTCTTCCTTCTCTCCTTTGTTCTTTTCTTTAAGTCTGCAGTTTTATAGTTGGCCGAAAGCCCAAAGAGTTCTAAATCATCTCCATTCCGAAATGAAGAAGTATAGCAAAAGAGCAAACGTCTCTTGCAAATTGAACAATATTTATTCATGTGCTGCTGTGAACTGGACAGATCTAGGTTGATTAGTAGTTAGTTCTGGTGTGGTAGTTGACAGGGCGTCGACTTTAAATGTAGCTAATTTTACTTTTTCTGTTCACTAGGTTGACAAGGAATTGGCAACTGGGGAGTATTTCCTCAAGGATTCAGAGAAGAAAGCGAAGAAATATCAGGAAAAGAGAGAGAAACAACAAATTGCAGCGAAAGCCCGAAATGAGAAACGGAATGCGGCTTTTGTTGCACCCCCTGAGAAATCTAAACCGGAAGAGAAGAAAGATAAGTCACAGAAAAATTCTGCTACGACGAGTGCTTCTAAGGAAAGCGATATTGATATTGAAAGGTTAAAGAAAAAAGCTGACAGTTACATTAAGCAACAGAAGAAGAGAAAACTGGGAAAACCTTGAAGACATTCGTTTTAAAATTATTTTTGAAAGTTGTTAGATTTTTGTAATTAAAAGTAATCAATTCTTTTGAATTAAAGATGATGTGTTTGGGTTTGCCAGAAAAGAGTTATTTGCTGCTGTTTGTAATACCCCAGCCAGAATTAGTGCCGCACGTACTGGAGTGTCGAGGGAGTTATGATTAGAAATTAAAATTAATTAACTGGAAGGAAAACCCGAATATGAGGT